>JAJJKD010000056.1:0-185000 GCA_022376535.1 Xylariaceae sp. FL0662B
TATTTTTTATAATAACGTCGAAAACGTTATTAAAATAAGCTTTTAATTTATTTATATTTTATAATAATAATAAAAGAAATATAAAAACCTTTATAATATAAAACTTAATTTAATTTAATTTATTATTTATAGTTATTATATTAATAATTATTAATTAGTTTTAACTTTTAAATCGAATAATTATACTATCGGGGGTTTAATTAATTTATATATTTAGGTATTTTTTAAAATATACCTTTAATTATACTTTTTTTATTATTAATACCTTAATAATACCGATATTTTATAAAATTCTTTAATATTTAATTATATATAAATCGTTAAATATAAACTAATTTACTTTTATTATAGTATTTTAATTATATATATTTTTATTAATAAACCGGTAAAAAAATAAATAATTAATAAAGTATTATATTATCCCTTTGTTTTTATTATAATTATTTTTATTATTTTATTAATTATTATTATTATTTTCGGAATTTTTTTCGAATTCGAATAAATATATAACAAATTTCTTAAATATAAATAAATCTTTTAATATTTTTATAATATTATAGTATTAATTTTTAATTTTATTTTATTTAAATAAAAAATACTTTATTAATTAATAGCCGTTTTTTTTATAAATAAAATACCTTTTTTAAAATCGTTATTAATTATTATCCGAATAAGGTTTAAATTTATTTTATTATTTTTCTTAAAATAAGGGTTTACAGCTATTATTATTATATTTTTTATCGGTAAAGTTTATATTATTTAATCCTTAATTTTATAGGTATTATTAATTTGTTTTATAGTTTATTAATATTTATATATTAGATCGAAGGTTTATAAATAGGGCTTTAGATATCGGTTTTATATTAATAAACGCGTATTTAAGTTTAAAAACGCCGATATAAATACGTATTATGTTATTATAAAAATTAATCTTTTTTTTATAACTTTTCCTAAATACGCGTTAAATAAAAACTATTTTATCGAATAGTTTTTTAAAAGCTTCTATTTTCGACTTATTTAAGCTTAAATTTCGAATTTTAATATATATTATAATAGTTTAATCGATTTAATAATAAATATAATTAAGGTTTATATTAAAATAGGTATAGATTTAATTATATATCTTATTTTAATAATAATTTAAACCAATTTTATTAATAAAATAGATTTCGGTATAATCCGTAAGAATATTTAAAAAAATAACGTAATATTAGTTTTTAATAATATTAAATTTCCGGTATATATTAATAAAAATCTTTACTTTATTTTTTAATATATTATACGGTTTATTTATATAGTTATAGGTTGATTTTTATACTTTTTAAAAGGTAATATATACGGTAAAATCGATTATACCGTTATATATAATATATTAAAAAAATAGTTTATATATTTAATTATTATAAATAGGTAAGGCCTAGCTTTTAAATATAATTAATAAAATACGGGGGCTTTATAAATTAAAAATAAATATAGGTTTTTAATTATTAATAAATAGGATATTCGTTATTTAGGGATTAAATATCGGGGTATCTATTATATTTTTACCGGAAGTCGTAATTTATATACTTAATATATTTATAATATAAAAAAATTAACGTATAAATATAAAAATAGGAAATAATAATATTATAATTAATTAAATAGCCGCTAATATAAAACCTAAAATATTTAAAACATTTAAGTTATCGATTATAAATAGTTTTATAAATTTTTTTACGTTTTTTTTTTTCTTAATAAAAAAACTCCGTATTTTATAAATATTCCTAAAAGGTATATTTTAAAATAACGGTTTACCGTTTCGAAATTATCTTTTTTTTAATTTTAAAAATCTCCCTAAAATATTTTAAATAATTATTAACCTTTTATCCTAATATTGTCGTAAATTTAAATAATCTAATCTATATAAATTATATAGTATTTAGGGTTTTTTATAGGATTATTAAAATCGATATTTTTACCGAAAAAGTTCGGATATATATATATTTTTTATACGGTTAATAAAAATAGTAATCTTTTTTATATTTTTTTAAAAGTAAAGGTTTTTTAAGTATTAAATCCCGGTAGAAATAAAATTCCTAATAAGTTAGCTATTTTAATAATATAAATAATATAATATAATTAAAAAACGTTAAAGTTAATAGAAAATAATAAATTCCGGTAAAAAATTAATAGGGGTATTAAAAAACGTTAGATTTTATTAAAAAATATTAAAATCCGATAAAATATTAAATTTATCGATAGCTAAAATACGGGAATATTTATTATTATTATTACCGTTTAATATAAACGGTATTTTTTTCGGTAATAAGGTTTATTACTTTATTTTTCTATCGATTAAAGTATTTTTTATAATATAAAATATATAAATACCCTTTTTTTCGATGATAAAATAAGGTCTTTAACCTTTTTATATATAGCCGGCTAATTTCGGCTAAAATTATAGGATTAGGTCGGATTAAGTATAAAAGCCTTACTTAAAACTGGGCTATAATTTATTTTTTTACCTTTATTTATTTATAATTACCTTTATAACCATTAATTTATTATAGCAGTTATCCTAACATACCTTATTCACTGCTATAACCCCACAGTTACGTATAGATAGTAATTAAATAAAATAAGGAATAGATAGAGGTTTTACCACACACGTATAGCCATATATACCTAAACCTCCTCCTCCTTTTTATTTTTATTATTTTATTATAATTACAGTTATTACTTAGCCGTTACCGTATATTAATACCGTTATATAATAATAAAGATCCCTTATAGTTAATTAGCCAGTTCTTTTTAAGGTATTATATTTGATTTTTTCGATATTAACCTTTATTAAATAAGCGGCGAAATTTTATTTTTATCCTATCAGTTTAGCCTTTAATATAAGTAATAATAACCTTATTTATTTATCGGATCAGTTATTTAAATATATACCGGTATACTTAAATAATTATACCTAATCTATACCCGTTACCCTTATTAACGTCGTTTTTCAGAATACCCTTATACCCTTAATTTAATACTAGCCTTTAATATAAGCGGCGAATTATTACTATTTAACCAATTATTAAAATATAATAAAACCCAGGTAATTATACTTAATTTAAGCCTATTTACCTTATTAACGAAATTATTTAAAAACCTATATAAGTCTATTTATTCCGATTTAACTTTTTAAATAAATAGCGGACGAATTTTTTCCCTAGCCTAATATAACTTTTTAAATAAATAGTAAGTTACCTTTTTTTTATTTTATTCTATCGATAAAATAGCCTTTATTAGCGTTAATAAGGTTAATAATACCATTTAAGCCCTATATATTAAATTAGTTATTAAATTTAACAGCTAAATTTAATAGCTAATTTAGCAAAATTAATAACTAAATAACCAGGTTTAATAGTTTTAAGTTAAAAACGCATTTTTTTAAACTAAAATAAATACCGTAAAATCTACTTATTACGCGTTAATTTTTAAGCAGCTATACCTTTAATCCGTTATTTTAAATATTCCTACCTTAATTAGCCCATTAGATTTTAATATATAAAGCTTATAATTAAAAAATAAAATAGACGTTAATAATAAGGCTATCGGATCTTTTTAAGCTAAATTTTACTATATATTTATACGTTTAAAACCTAAAATATAACATATTATTATCCCTATATTATATATATAACGGAAAGAAAAATTGTAAAATTATAAAGCTATCGTAACCACTTTAAATCAACTATATAACGATCTTAATAAGTTTTACCGGTTTATTAAAAAACTTTATAACTTCCGCTAAAGCGATAACAATTTAATTCGAACCTTCCTAACTAATTAAGAGCGATTATTATAAAAAGCTAGCTTAATAAACCTACCTAAAAACGTACGGATTTAAAATTTTCGGTACGTTATTAATAATATATTAAAAAAAAAGCTTAACGATCGAAAATCGCTACTAATTATATATAACGAATTCGTATTTTTACTTTATTAACTATTTAAATTCCACTTTAATAAACCGACCTCGAATCCGAACTCGAACATAATAAATACCTTTATTAATATAATCGAACTATAAAATAATACTAAGCTATAAAAGTCCGAAAATATACCTATTAATACTTAATATTTACCCAAAATTATATTATTTTAAACCCTTAATAATTAAATAGCACTTTTATTAACTTTTAAGCAGTATAATAACCGTAAAGCTAATAATTAATATCAGCATTATAGTAATATAGTATATAAGGTCGAAAAATGCCCGTTATTATTATATTATTCGAACCTTTATAAGCTTTTTATTAATAATAAAAATACTAATAATAAAAATAACTAATAACTACGTATTAAAAGAAATTAAAGAGGTAGTAATAATAGTTATATTATTATTACTATAGTTACGTAATATAGCTAGGTAGTCCGAGCTTTTAAAACGCGTACGTTCTGTAATAAGTAGTTTTTTTAACGGATTTTAACGAATTAAATAAATCCCATAACACTATATTAACTGTTATTAAATAGATTTAAAGGGGTAATATTACGGCAGTAATTTTAGCATACCTTATTTACTACTATAACCCTATAATTACGTATAAATAGCGATTAAATAAAATAAGGAATAGGTAAAGGTTTTACTACATACGTATAGCTATATATACCTAAACCTCCTCCTCTTCTTTATTTTTATTATTTTATTATAATTACAGTTATTACTTAGCCGTTATTATATATTAATGCCGTTATATAATTAATATTAAATGGCCTTTATTATATATATATATAATATTATAATAAAATTGCGATTTATAGTAATAATTTATTATTATTAAATTAAAAAGTAAAAGTTATAAGCTATAGTAATAGGGATTTAGTGTAATAATAGGGCCTTTTACCTTACTTTATACGGTTAATTAGCCAGTTACTTATTATAAGCCTTTATAATAATTAGTCCGTTAAAAAGGAATTTCTCTTTTTTAGTTATTAGTTTTAAATATAGGTCCCCATTAGCTGTATTTAACTATTTATATATATTATAATATATAACCGTTATAATTTTAATAATTTTTTCCGGGTTATCCGTAACTATATTATTATATTGTAGTTATTTATTTATAATATCTACGTTTACGTTTTTCGTTAGTTATATCGGCGAAATGCTATTAAAAATAGTTCGAAATACCCCTAAATTATTTTAAAACCTATTAGTCCCGTTAACTACTACGGGTTATATAATTATTTAAGCCTTTATAATAAAGGTTATTTAGTAAATAGAAAAATAGGTATAATAGCTATAATAAATAGCTAAATTATAACGCCGCTATTATAAATTATAAAGCTAAATAAATAATTCCTTATTAATGGGATCGTTATAAAAACGGCGGCGTACCGATTCCGATTTTAAATCGGAATAAAATATTAACTTAAATAAATCTATTAAAATCTTTATTTTAAAATTTACCTATAAATAAAAGGATAAATAATTAGCGGACTTTTATAAGGCCTTCGATAGTACTTTTAAGAAATATTAAAAGTTATATTATCGTATTAATTTAATAGTATTAAAGATAGATTTTTAATATTGCCCGTTATAGAATAGAAAGATATAACGTTTCCGTACCGAAAACCCTATAAAAATAATACAAATTAAAGGCGATTAAAAGGCGTTTTTATAATAAACTAATATATTTATTAGGGATGCCGGCTATTATAAAATAGCTATCGCTAAATTATTAAAATAAGCTAATTAACGCTTTATTTAATATTTTAAGGATTTTAATAATTATTTTTAATCCCTAAAAAATTAAAATAATAAATATAAATTATAAATATATAGCGTTTATTATTATTTTATAAAGCTATCGGAACTATTACGAAATAAGTTAAAATTATAGCTATTTATTTTTTTTAGTACCCGTAAAGGTATAGTAGCTACGGCTATAAAATATTAAAAACTAGGTTTAAAAGATTTAAATACCTTTAAAAACGCTAAGGCTAAAACCTTTTATATTAATAATAGGGCCGATACGTTATTTTTTTATGGCTTTTTTATTAGCGTACTTTAGTTCCTTAAATTACTATAGTTAATAAAAAGGTTAAACGTATTATAAATAGTCCGAGATATTACTTTATTAATCCCGTTAATAGATAATATATAGAAAAATAAAAAGAATAAAGTAATGCCGTATTATATATATAGTAGTAAAACTTATTAGAAATTAAAGTACCTTAAAAGAAAAAAATAATTATGAAATAATTAGTAAATTATGGGGGGCTTTATTAGTGGCGTAATTTTTCTTTATTCGTTAGTAGTAATGTGTTAATAGTGGTTATTTATATTTATTTCGGGGGTAAATCGCCTTTATCCCGGCATTAATCCGGGGTTATTATATAATATAAAGGATATTTTATTGGTTTTTATTTTACGGGGTTTTTTTAATAGGTAATTTATAATTAATAAATACGTATTATTTTAAATGGTTAGTTATTAGTATAATAGTTTATAGCTAATATAGTTAATTATATATATAGTAATACCTTTAATATATTATTAATGGTATTAGTTATATATATAGTATCGGTAATATATCGGTACCGGTTTATTATCTATTCGGGTATATTCCGAGGTTATCCCGTTATTTATTAATTTATTAATTAATATAGCTAATTAATTAGTCCGTTAATCCGTCGGTAAGCTATTACTGGTATAAGTAAATAGGTTTATTATTTTTTACCTAATATAATAAGGTTATTTTATAGTTAATAAAGCCCGTTAATTAGTCCGTTTATTAGTTACTTTATAGCCGATAAAGCTAATCTATTAACTAATATAGTTAGTTTATTAATTAATAATAAGGCTAGGTATTTAGCTGATTTAATATTAATAATAGTAATTATTAGGCCTAATATAAGTGGCTTATTATATTAGCTAGTTAAATTAAATTAAATACGTATTAAGTTTAAAATATTTTCGGAATACTACCGATATAGCTTCGAAATTAATTTATTAATTAGGTTTATTTAGTTAGTTTATTTAAGTTAATTATTACTTCTATTAAGGCAATTAATAAAGGGCCGCTATATTTAGCTGATATTTTATTAGTTCGCTATAGCTTATTAAAATAAATTTTAAATAATAAGTATATATATTATAAGGGGTTTGATTTAGGTCCGTTATAGGTAATAAATGGTATATATTATAAATAAAATCGGGGTATATATTAAACCACTATTATTAAACTACTATAGTTAAATCCATGGTAGGTTAGTTTAGATTAGGTTTAGCGTGGTCACGTGACTACGTTACGTAACCTATAGGACTTTAGTAGTAATAACTAAATCCCTACCACTATAGCTTATAACTTTTACCTTTTAATTTAATAATAACAGATTATTACCATAAATTACGATTCCATTATAATTTATATATATATATAATAGAGGCTATTTAATACTAATTAATAATTATAAAGGCAATTATAAATAAATAAGGGTAAAAAAATAAACCGTAGCTAGCTTTTAAAATAGGCTTTTATATTTAATCCGATTTAATCGTATAATTTTAGCTGAATATTTAGCCGGTTATATGGTAAAAGGATTAAAAACTTTACTTTATTAATAAAAAGAGGATATTTATATATTTAATTCTATAAAAAATACTCTAATTAATAAGAAAATAAAGTGGCGAGCTTTTTCGCCGAAAAGAAAATACCATATACCTTAAACGGTAACTATAATAAATACCCTTATATTTTAACTATCGACGAATTTAAAATTTTATTAGATTTTAACGTTTTTTAATAAAATCTAATATTTCCCAATATTCCCGTTAACTTTAACGCTATTTAATTATATTATGTTATTTATATTATTAAGATGGCTAATTTAATTAGGGTCCCGTTACTATCGGACTTTAATACCTAAAAAACCTTTATTTTCGAAAAAATATAATAAAAATTACTACTTTTATTATACCTATAGATAAAATATATATATCCGGACTTTTTTAATAAAAATATCGATTTTAATAATCCCCTATAAAACCTTAAATACTATATAACCTTTATAGGTAATACTATTCGGATTTACGGTAACCTTTTATATAAAGGTTAATAAATATTTAAATAATTTTAAGGAGATTTTTAAAAATAAAAGGATTATAATTTCGATAAAATAAACCGTCATTTTAAAATATAGCTATTAAGGACCCTTACGGAATATAAAATCTTTTTATTAAGAAATAAAAAAAACATATATAAATTCCTAAAATTATTTATAATCGATAGCCTAAATACTTTAAATACCTTAAATTTTATATTAACAGTTACCTAATTAGCTATAACGCCGTTACCCTTTACCTTTATATTTATATATTAATTTTCCTATACCGTAAATATACCGGATATATAAATTATAACCCCCGGTAGGAATATAACGGGTACCCTAATACCTAACCCCTAAATAACGAATACCTTATTTATTAATAATTAAGGGCTTATATTTATTTTTAATTTATAAGGCCTTTATATTTTATTAATTATATTAAAAAGCTAGGCCTTATTTACTTATAATAGTTAAATATATAAACTTTTTTTTAATATATTATATATAATAATATAATTAAACCTAATATATATATTGCTTTTTAAAAGATATAGAAATTAACCTATAACTATATAGGTAAACCGTACGATATATTAGAAAATAAGGTAAAAATTTTTATTAATATATACCGGAAATTTAATATTACTAAAAACTAATATTATATTATTTTTCCAAATATTCTTACAGATTATACCGAAGTTTATTTTATTAATAAAATTAGTTTAAATCGCTATTAGGACGAAATATATAACTAAATCTATACCTATTTTAATATAAACCTTAACTATACCTATTATTAAATTAACTGGATTATTATAACGTATATTAAAGTTTAAAATTTAAGCCTAAATAAGTCGAAAATGGAGGCTTTAAAAGAACTATTCGATAAAATAGTTTTTATTTAATATATATTTAGGAAAGGTTATAAAAAAGAGATTAATTTTTATAATAACGTAATATATATTTATACCGGCGTTTTTAAACTTAAATACGCGTTTATTAATATAAAACCGATATTTAAAGCCCTATTTATAGACTTTCGATTTAATATATAAATTTATTACGTGGTCCTAGGACTTTGGCTAAAGTAGAGGAGTTTTAGGGGTTAATATAATCCGGGGAGTCCTATAAAATCCCTAAAGTACACTATAGTTTATAACATTTTAGGGATTAAAATACAGTATAGATAACTATAATATAATAATAGCAAGGCTATAAGATATTAAATAGTATTAATATAGTAAAATAGAATAATTAAAAATGTCCCTTATTTTTAAAAAATATAAGGGACTAAAGGACTTATATACGGCCTTTAAGCTTTAGTCCTAATAATTAAGCAGAGCTACGTAATAAAATTTCGATAAACCGTAAAATAAATTAATAATACCTATAAAATTAAAAATTAAATAATATAAACTTTACCGATAAAAAATATAATAATAATAGCTATAGACCCTTATTTTAAAGAAAATAATGGAATAAACCGGGACCTTACCCGGGTAATAATTAATAACGATTTTAAAAAAAATGCTTTATTTATAAAAAAAAATGGTTATTAATTAATAAAATATTCCCTATTTAAACGAAATAAAACTAAGAATTAATATTATAACGCTATAGAAATATTAAAAGATCTATTTATATTTAAAAAATTCGCTATATATTTATTCGAATTTAAGGGAAACCCCGAAAATGATAATAATAATTAATAAAACGATAAAAATAATTATAATAAAAACAAAGGAATAATATAATATTTCGCTAATTATTTATTTTTTTACCGGTTTATTAATAAAAATATATATAATTAAAATACTATAATAGAAGTAAATTAGTTCGTATTTAACGATTTATACGTAATTAAATATTAAGGAATCCTATAGGATACCGGTATTATTAAGGTATTAATAATAAGAAAAATATAACTAAAGGTATACCTTAAGGAATACTTAAACGTATAAATCGATTAAACCCCCGATAATATAACTATTTAATTTAAAAGTTAAAATCAATTAATAGTTATCGGTATAATAATTATAAATAATAAATTAAGTTAAATTAAATTTTATATTATAAAAGCCTTTATATTATTTCTATTATTATTATAAAATATAAATAAACTAAAAGCTTATTTTAATAACGTTTTTAATATTATTATAAAAAATAATAGAAAAACGATCCTAATAATATAAAAATAGGGATACCCTTTTTTTAATATTAGCTATAGTAAATTAATTATTTATTTTATAAAGATTAAACTATATCGATTATATTATTAATTTGGGTATTTACGGATTAAAAAATTATATAACCTATTAAAAATAGCTAGATATAATAATATTAATATATCGATTTTTAACGAAATTTAGAAATTTTACTACTATTATTAAATTTATAATTCTGCCTTTTAAAGGTTTAAATTTACGATCCGGAATAAATATAATTTTAACTATAAAATAGTAATAAATATAGTTTATTTTAACAGCTAAAACGTATTATATATTATCGATACGGCTATATTATTTTAAACAGTAGTATTTTTAAAATTTCTATTAATTAAAAATATATAGAATATATTTTATAGATATTAAATTTATATATATTAAAGCTTTTTTAATATTATTACCTATAATTCCGGTACGAATTTTATATTTAAAGAATTTAGGAATAACGTATAAATTATCGGCGTTATTTATAAAAAAATGCCCGTTAAGGCTTATTAGGTAATTAAAAAGATCGAAAGAATATATAGACCCTTAAAATATGCTTACGAAATTTTAAAAAACGAAATCGGCTATTATATAAACCTAAATACGATTTTTTAAATAGCCGTAAAAGTATTTAATAATACGGTTAGCTTTAACGGCTTTATATTAATATTATTAATATTCGGTATTTATTTAAAAGTTATTATCGATTTCCTATCGTTTTTTAATATTATAAAATAAACCGAAGCTATATAAAAGGTTATAAAAATATTAAAAAAAATACGATTTAAAGTTAATATAAATTATATAATTAATATATAAAACGGCCCTATAATATAGGAAATCTTTATATTTTTATTATAAATAAAAGTAATAGTATAGAGAAAAAAAAAAGGCTAAATAGGACCTTTTAAAATTACTGCTTTTAAAGACTATAACGTTATTATTAATATAAACGGATTAACGAAATTTCGATGCATTTAGGTTAAGAGATATTACCGTAATTAATAAAAGGTGGCAGAGGTTATAAGAAAATCGATATAAAAACCTATTAAGGTACCGATAATATTAATAATAATAAGAAAACCGATATAAAAACCTATAATAGCCCCTAAAAGATAATAACCTATAAAGAGAGGATAAGGAAAACCCCGAAAGTATTTTATTATAAACCCTATTATAAACTATATTTTTATTATATATTATATATTTAATATATTCTTATTATATAAAAAGGAGGTCGATTTTGAATTAGTAGTTAAATTAAGATAAAATAGAATTATTAAAGCTTTAGGGAGATTATTTTAGGAATTAGACGTTATAGAAATTAATAACCTTACTATTTAAGGAATATTCGAATTTATAAAATTCGATTAGATATATATTACCGAAAAAATCTTTAATATATAGTTTATATAAAAAGTTAAAAAAAAAATAATAAAGCTATATAAAAAATTATAATTAGTTATTTAAAGCTATAAAAACAAAAAAAAGGAATTTATCCTTATATAATTACCGATTATTTAACGAATAAGTTAACGTTTAATATTTATATTAATATTTTTATTGTTTAAGATTTATAATATAAAGGGAGAATTACGAAATATTATTTAAATATATATTTAGGTTAATGATAAGTTTGAAAAAAAGATTTATATATAATTATTAAAAAAAATTATTAGTAAATATCCCGAAAGTATTTATTTTAAGATTATTAAACCTTTATACGGTTTTATAGAATTAGGATTATATTAGTTTAAAACGTATTATATATACTATAAAAAAAATTAGCTATAAAGACGTTAACGTATAATTTATATTTATTAATAATTTATAAAAATGCTAAAGATTTTATTATTATAGGATTATAAACCGATAATACTTTTAATATTATTACGGAAAGTTTTTCGAAATTAAAGAAGGATAAATTTAAAAAGGCCGGATTCCGTATAAAATTAAAGATAAACTTTACCGCTATATAAAAAATCGAATTTAATAGTAGCTAAATTTAATTTATAAAAAAAGATATAATATTTACCTAGTATAGTTAAGGCTAATAATTATAAAAAATTAATAAATTAATAATTAATATACTATAATAATACGTTATTTAATATATAAAAGGTATATATATAGCTTTAGTTTATTAACCGGAGGTATTATTCGATTTATTAATAATAGTATAGGTTATATAGCTAATAAATAAAGATATTAACGCTTTTAATAACCGAATCGAGTAGTAAATAAATAATTTAAAAAGGGGACTAAAATATATACCTTTAAATTTTAATAATATTAAGTTATTTATTTTTATAAATGGATCGTTTATAAATAATAAGGATTTTAACTTTTAATTAGGGTTTATTATTATATTAATAACTAAAGTTCGATTAAATACGAATTTTGCAATTTACGGTAATATAATTTATTAAAACTTAATTAAATATAAAAAAGTTATTAAAAATATATTAATAAGTAAATTATACGGGATAATTTTAGGTTTTAATAATATTATTATATTTAATATAACGATTAATTAAATTACCGATATTTTTAAATTATTATAAATACCTATAATTATTTATATAAATTCGAAATTACTATATAAATATTTAATTAAATTAGGAATAATATTAAAAAAAGGCTAATAATTAACGTAATATTATTTTAAAAATTATATAAACGATAAGAAATATTAGAAATTAGGTAAATAAATAATAAAAATAATCTATTAAACGCGTTTATAAAAAAAACCCCGAATTTAGCTTTCGAAAAGTTAATTTTAACGAATCGATTTACTATATAAATCGAAGCTTTTATTAATAAGATTACTATATTATAAGGTGGGATAAAATAACGTTATAGGGATAGTATAATGTTATATACGCTACGTAATAAGGTTATATATAAAGAAAAAAACGGGATATTTATATAAAAGGAAAAAGAATGGATTTAAGGCTATAAAATGCGTTTTTTAATAATAAAATAAAAAATACCTAATATTAAACCACTACTATTAAACCACTATAGTTAAATCTATAGTAAGCTAGTTTAAATTAAGTTTAGTATAATTACGTGACTATATTATATAACCTGCGGGACTTTAGTGGTAATAACTAAATCCCTATTACTATAGCTTATAACTTTTACCTTTTAATTTAATAATAACAGATTATTACTATAAATCGCGATTTTATCGTAATTCGTACATACGTATAATAAAGGCCATTTAACAGTATATATATTTATATTTTAGGTAAATCGGGGTTGATTTTTATCCGGGAAAGGGTATAATTATAATAGTAAAGCCTCCTATTTTACCTCATATAGCTAGCCAGCCAGTTACCTATTATAAGCCCTTATAGCAGTTAATTTATTAAAGAGGAATTTCTCCTTTTTAATTATTAGTTTTAAATATAAGTCCCCGTTAGCTATGCCTAACTATTTATATATATTATAATATATAACCGTTATATTTAATTACTATTATTAAAGTTTTATAAGTTATATAATATAGTTACGTAATTACGTTAAACCTAATTTAAATTAGTTTATTATAAATTTAACTATAGTGGTTTAATTATAATAGTTTAATAATAGTGGTTTAATACTTTTAATGCTTTATATTAATAAATTAATAATTATTATAATAAAAAAATAAAAAAAATTTTAACTATTAAATTATTATATTTAATTTAAGGTAATTTAATTTAAATTAAATTTAATTTAATTATATAATTATATTATATAATTTATAAAATTTTAATAATAATAATTTAAACCTTTATTATTATTATTTATACTTTTTATTTTTTAAAAATTAATAATAATAATAAATTATAATTTTAAAATTATAATAATTTATTATAACCTTAATATATATATTAAAGCTTATTTAATATAAACCTTTAAATTTAATAATAATATTAATTATTAATATTATAAAAAAGCATTTTAATAAAATAATAAATATAAGAAATCCGAACTTTAAAATCCTTCTTTATTATAATAACCGAAAATAGCCCCTTCCTAACGGAAGGCAAAGTCACCAAGTGGGGCGCAATATCCCGCTCTAAGCCGATAGCAAAAATCGAAACCTCAACCACGGCATACCTACAAATGCCAGATGTAAAGTCCCGGCACTGGTAAAAGTCAGAAGAGGTTAACCTTTAACTTAGCATCGATGCACCAAACATCATGCCCGTACGCATACATCCAATCCCGTTCTACCGCTTTTGAAGCCTAGATTTCAATTGTCACTGGCAGGGCATATCTATCTTATTCCATCCGTTTTCTCAGTTTGTATCGTTGAAGTCATCAGATATCCACTAGTTCTACTACTACTCTGCTTAGCTCTAGGGGGGAGGGAGTCTAATAGCACCGCTAGAATCAATCCAATGTCATTCCGGACTTAGAGACCCTTTTACGGCGTGCGCGATGTCGGAAGCCCGGTCGGGATCTCCCCAGGACGGGGCGTTGGCACCCGATGACAAACCCCGCTTGACGGAAGAGGAGAAGAAGCAAAATCACATCGCCTCAGGTAGGTTACTTACCCACCTACTCTTACTTACTCGCTCGCCGGCCTCGTTCTCCCCCGTGCTGACTAACCGGCGCGACACCAGAACAAAAGCGCAGGGAGGCGATCCGTGCCGGCTTCGACCGTCTGTGCGAACTGGTGCCCGGACTGGAAGGCCAGGGGCGTTCCGAGGGCCTGGTTCTGAAGAAGACGGTCGATCACATGAGGGAAGCGCTGGTCAGGCGCCGGGAGCTGGTGCAGAAGCTGGAGGCGGAGGGGAAGTTTGTCGAGGAGCGTTTGAAAGAGTAAGTCGGGCATGGGTTCCCTGAGCAAGCTAATAGATAGGACTTGTTGCTGATGTGCGGGATACAGGCCGATCAAGATATTAGAGAGATTGGAGGAAAAGGAGAGACAGGAAGCTATGCAGGAGGCTCATAATCAGGGTGACGATGAAAGCTAGTAGAAGGCTTTAGGAATATTAATTAAGCTTATCATGCAGATGCGAGTAGAACACCATGCTCTAGGCGATGTCTGTCATTTGCGTACGGTTAACTCGGAGCAGCTTTATCACCATGTTTCAGGGCGAGGATGCTTTATCTAGGAAAGTCGACCCAAGAAAAGTTATTAAAGTATGTCTGATATTTATTATTCATAAGCACGGATCTTTTCTTCGAGGCGATGAAGCAGCTTCTTCGGTGACATTTCTTTTTGCCGTGGAGACACTACCGTTTCCTTGTCCGTGGGTGGTTCTTCATTGCCCTCAAAGCGTGACAGGTCCACAGCGACGGTGCTGTTCGGCATCTGTCGTGGGCCAACTGTAGCAATCACACCGTATCCCTTGAGCTTTGCGTCGCGCACTTTGGCCGGTATGTGTCGTGGGGTATCGTCGATATCTACGGTGATATGAGATGGTTTTGCGATCGGGCTACCCGCTGAACCATCCCCACCCATGAGGATGTGCTGGGCTGACCTTGCCCACCCAACAACTGACTCACTAGTATTGACCGTTACGATCATCACCTGCCTTGGATTTAGCCAAAACGGCCACCTGCCGTTATAATGCTCGATGAGAAGTGCCATCAATCTCTCAACGGAGCCCAAAACGGCCCTGTGGATAAGAACTGGCATCACAAGCCCCCGTTCAGAGAGCTTCTTGGGGTCTCTTGTGGTTTCGCCTCGTCGCTCGTATTCTGGTGCCGACGCGAGGTAACCCAACTCAAATCGCTTAGGCAATTGAAAGTCCAACTGTATCGTGGCGGTCTGATGTTCCTTGCCATGCGAGTCTCTCAAGATGATGTCAATCTTGGGCCCATAGAATGCGCCATCCCCTTCGTTCACACTCCAGCCCTGCCCAGACGCATCCAGTGCTCTTTCGAGGGCGTCCTCAGCGCTGTCCCAGTCTTCAGAAGTTCCGATGTAGTGGTCCGCCGGTCGTGTCGACAAAGCTAACCGGTAGGGTCCCAATCCGAGGACCGAATAGACAACGCGGACGAAATCTAGCGTCTTCCTGATTTCCTCCTCGATCTGCACCGGCCGACAAAAGATATGCCCGTCGTCTTGATGAAAGCGTCGCACTCGGGTCAGCCCACTCAGTGCGCCAGAAACTTCGTCTCTATGTAAAGGAGAGAAGTCGGCGTATCGAATAGGCAGGTCCCGGTAACTTCGTGTTCGGGATGCGAAGATCAAGCAATGGCCCGGGCAGTTCATGGGTTTGAGACCGTACTCGTGCTCCTCGTCTCGGGGGCTGTCGCTCCGGGATGGCGACGCGCTCGTCACGGTAAACATGTCATCGCCGTAGTTTTCTAGATGTCCAGATTTCTTCCATAACGCCTTCTTGTAGATGGTGGGGGTGATAACCTCGTCAAATCCATATTGTACATATTGCTTTCGCAAAAACTCTACAAGTCGGTTGAAGATTCGCGTACCATTAGGCAGCAAGATCGGGGACCCCGGACTGTAGACCGAGGTGGTGAACAGCTCCTGTTGCAGGCCGAGTTTTCGGTGGTCTGCGGGCGGTGTCGGTGCAACTTTCGACGTCGCATGGGAGCGTCGCGGGTGACACCTAGGAGGCGCCTCGAGTATGCATGCTCGAGTCCATGGACCGAGGATGAGAATGTAAGGGCGCAATGCCACAGTCCTTCGTGAGAGTCCCCGATTGATCATGGCCCAGAATCCATATTATTCCTCTAATAATAATAAAAATACGATCTATGGAAATGAAGCTATTGAGAATAATAAATTTTGGGTGTGGAGATTGGAGAATGCTACAAGGGTACTGTGGTCCGTGTCCCTACGACCTCATATGTACAGCATGTAGAAAGTACCTCGAACTAGCCTAAGGTTCCGTATATAACCGTTATATGCATGTACTATATGTATGCATGAAGTACTCCATAATAGGTAGTACATGTGTGTATACACAGACGATGCACAGGTCTTAGGTCATTCTTACTGTATTTATGTATGTAGATTCCGATATCTACGAGTACGTGCAGGACCCAATGACCAATCACAGTTCGACAGCATCCATACTAGGTTAGGTATGTATGTATCCTGAGTATCTAGAGGTAAGTATGTACCTTAGGTACCTACTTAGGTAATAATGTATGACACTGGCACTCATGTGACAAGGATCTCACCTTTCGGGCGTCACCCGCAACATCTCGAATCGCAGGAGGCAAACAGACGCCTCTTGAAAGCTTGCATCTTTACATTAATGTCGACTAGGCTGCTAGGCTACCATAAATATTAGGGCGTTAGGCGTTGTCTATCTCGGTCAACGATCTCCTCTTAATTCATTTGTTTCGTCTTCATGAGTCACCGCGACCCCTGCATTCCTCGTATCTTGGCATGAATATAAAAGGTCCTGATTTGCCTTGCTATCAACATCGACATTTTTGCCACAGCAACGCGACGACGCGGTCTTTAACTTTACGCGCTTGTGGTAGCGCGAATACCCAAAGTCCCTTACTCCCAGCCGGACCAGAACGCCCAAAGGTTTGTTACCTAGTGCAATAAGCGCACTTTCATCAGCCGCCTCTTCCAAGCAAGGGCAGCTTGAGTTGGAAATCATGGGAATTTGAGAAGCTACCACACAAATCTCTTGTACCATAATGGCGCGAACTAGGAAATCAGAAATCCCGGTGGACAGTTCCTGGCGAATGGTGGAAGGCGAGAATGACAGCTTGGATACCACGGTTGTTCACGATCCTATCGAGGATGACTTTATCGTGTCTAGTGGTCAGTCGCAGCAATCAGCATCGTCGCAAGGGTTGAGTTTCGGATCGCAGGATAGTATCCACGACTTCGTGAACAAGGCGGACGATGATCAAGTGATATTGCGGGCGCCATTCCAGCCATCGCTTGCTTCCACCAGACACGCATCTCTCGACAAAGACCGAACGCCTGTCCCAGAGTTCTTTATGCCGGCCGTTGATGTTGATAGTCCGCGGCATAGAAGTACCCGTTCATCTAGGACCGTTCATGCCGATACGGAACTATTACCGGCGAGGAGAAGAGTCTTGCGCCAAGAAAGCGTTGAATCAAGTCCTCGAACGCGACGCCAGACCACACGTGAGCGCAGCAAAAGCTACGAGCCGGAGGCGTTGCCCACTGGACCAACTCTCACTGACCGGTTTACCACCTCGATACCGGAGTTCCTGTTCAACGCTATGGCCTGGTGCTTGTCTATCATCGGCATGGCTCTTTACTATGCGAGATTGCCTCTCACGATCCTTCTGTTTCTCTACATCACTATCGGTACTGGCATGATAGCTAAGAACATGATCACCGAGTCAATCAACACATCGCTATCTCCTTTTTGTCGAATCCCCGGCGCTTCTCTGATCGGCCTCCCTTTTTGCCCAGACTTTGCCCCGACGCCAGGATCGAATCAGCCAGTCGAGTTCAACGAGCTCATGAACGTTCAAGCACAATTTGAGAAGGTGCTGGAGGATTCTGCCAAAGGAGTTTCATTGCCGATGGAGATGAAGCGATCCGAAGTGGATGTCCGCGATATACGTACGGTCGTAAAATACAGTGAATTGCCAGCGCGAGAGGAGCTCGTATATGAGTTTGACAATTATATCGACATCGTTCGCACTGCCTCCGACGACCTTCAAGCATTCAACACTCACGTCGGCAGTGCTGTTGATAGTGTGATCAGCATCAACCGGTGGACGTCGCGGTACATCGACTCGATCGCTGCGGACCGCGAGACCCAACAGGGCCTGCTCTCGCGATGGGGCGGCTGGCTATTCACCCCCTTCCAACCCACTGTCTTCGACGAGCACATGATCCTCGACAAGTACATCGAACACACGGCACTAGTTTCGGAGAAGATCGCGAACCTCATCGTGGAAGCACAGGCGGCGTTACGTCTGCTCACGGAGGCGGAAAACAGCCTGCAGCTCATCAAGGAGCACGCCACGCGCATCGGCAAATTCGTCACCGGCGACCAGACCAGTATGTTGGACAGCATCTGGTCCTTCGTGGGGGTTAACAGTCGCCGCCTGAAGGAGCTCAAGGAACAGATGCGGCTGTTGCAGCAGGTGGAGAAGCAGAGGATGACCGCGGTCAACCAGCTGATGCACCTGATGCATGATCTGAAGGATATCGAGACGAAGCTGAGTGACCTGCGAGATCGCGTTGCCGCCCCTAGGCTGTTGGACGGTCGCATGCCTGTGCCCCTGAACATCCATATCGAGACCATCAACGCCGGGGTCGAAAGGCTCGAGAATGCGAGAAGCCGTATCCGGGCGGAGGAGAACAAGAGGTTGCAGCAGGCATTGGCGAGGTCAAGGAGCGAGGACGATAAGTTGATCGACGGTTGAACTGGGAAATTGTTCACGAAGTGTCTCTGGATGTACTTTCGGGATTATGCTGTAAACGAGTATTATTATGAGCAGAGGCGCACGGGAGTTCAACATGACTTTGTGGATAATTGTTAGTAACATTCATGAAGCCGGAGGGTTCAGGCTACTCACTGTCAGGAATATCAGAGGGAACGATATGGGTACGAGGGCTCAAGCTATTGATACATAGATATCAACACATAATCATTTCCCACATAATATAAAGCATCTAGGCCTAGGTGTATCTCAACCTAGAAAACGACCGTCATATAAACAGCGTCGTACGTGGAGCAATCGGGAGGGAATATTAGAGCGTGTTTTAGCAGAATCATATAATATTTGACTATGGGATGGTGGGACAGCCATTATTTCGAAAACAAGGCATGAAAGCCAAGGGATACATGGAGTCGGGAACTGTTGGCAGATAAAGTAAGGGGTAGGGCGGACGTCAGTGTAGACTAGGACGACAAGGATATTCAAGCAATCAAGCAAGTAGTTAAAAAGGAACTACGGAAATGTTGCATCCCAGACGACTGAAAGAGCTCCAAGAAGACACACTTTCCAACGGCACCAACGAATTTGTGTTACCTTCGAATAATCCAGCATTTCAACTTTATTACAACCCAAATAGATCTATGATAAAACAATCACATATACATGAAGTTTCCATGTAGGAGATTATAGGTTATATCGTGAGTGATACCCATGCAAATCCAAATCAGTCACCCGGATACCCTGAGATCTAATATCATATGCTTTTCTTAGCTATACACGACTATTAGGTTTTCAACTCTGGACGCAATATCGATATTACCTAGACACGATTGTTCTAGCGGTGTTCCACCTAACGCACTGTACTCTCCCTCGTATATCAGGCCATACACTGGCTCTGCTTCGGTGCCCAGTCTTCCTATGCGTCACAGATACGTACATGTACTTAAGTATATCTTAGGTAGTACATACTCCGGGCGTTACAAATTCTTCTTCTTCATCATCATCATCATCATCTCCTTCGTGCCAGGTCCCGTCCTCGAGTCAACTTGCACAGACCAGGTGTTCCAGCTACTTGACTCGTCGACATTATAGGTTATAACAGTACTCGGACGAGCATTAGAGTCCGGGAAGAGACAGAAAGGGACACAAATATTGAAGATCAACATGGAGTCAGCCATGAATCATATATCTGGCAATATAATAAGTCGACGAGACATGCTGGTACCATACTTCGCGCGAGAAGTCAGGTCTTATGGAGGTTTTAGAAGCCGAATGGCCTATATCGTGACTAGTACTCGAGCCACGGCAACCAAACCGCTGCAGAGTTTCGATGGGAATTGTTGGATGGCGGGTATGAGGTTTGTTTGCTCTCGTAATATGTTATATGATGAACGTATTTTTCCGTGTGCAATCAACCTACAGGCAAACTCTCAAGATACGAGAAGATCTCGCAACAATCAATCACGAACGCCGCCACCCCTTTCTGGAAGATGACTAAGTGCACAACGTCCTGGGAGAATTTGATAAAGCCACTTCTCCTGTTGGAAACAAATAGCGGCCAGAACTTGTTACCAACTACTATATTCTTCTTTCAAAGTAACTTATGTTTGCTTCGGTGATGCTCCTAAGTTTTGTTATGACTACTTCTCTTTGTCAAGCCCCAACATCGTGTGTAGCCTCTTTTTTTTTCATTATCTGTAGACAAAAAAACCAACCTATTATACCGCTCCCTATCTACGAGAATAGCCCATTACAACTAACTTCATGGGTAATGAACGAAGGTGAATAATCCCTAAGGTCTTTCCGGAACGATTATGTGGCTTTCGTGTGCGTTATTCCTAAGTAGCTGGCCCTCTTACAGAAGATCGTGCTTCGAATGATTCACAAACTCGCCCAGTGTAACTCCTTGAATCATAGATCCTGGATCAAACCCTACAGATGAATAAAGTCTACTTGCTTGCTTAATCTACGTGATCATCTTGGCTTAACGCCACATTTTTTTCTGCTTCACAGAAATGACTCAATTGCGGCATGTGTTGGTGCTCGCCAGATGACAAACAAGCCCTGGAAGCTGGCCGAAAATAGAAATTTCTGAAATATCTCGAACTGGATATTGCCAGTTAGACGACATGGAAAAGTATAAAATGCGCCTTATCCTCTCTGCTCAAGTCCAGTTCTATCTCCTCACCAAGCCCCAGAGCAGAGAACCACGAGCCTCCCAAACACACCCCTTGTCTCTACACAGAAAACCTGCACGAGAGAATCGCGAAGATGTCGGACATATTCATCAATGTTTCGAATCAACCTCCCCTTACTATTGTCAAGGATGAAGAATTTTCCATTGATATTACATGCACGGTCGAGGCGGAGAAGTACGTTAAACCGTTTCTTTTTGATCTGACGAATGAGAAAATAGTTAAGGACGTATCTTGGAAATGCGATCGCGGGCAGGGGACGTTGGCGTTTAAAGTTAAGGTCCCCAAACCCGGTGCTTATACCTGCGGTTTTATACTGAGTAACCTGCCGTATGGTATTCCCGGCAAGCCTACGTCAACCCGTGAATTCACAGTCACGGCACCAGAGCCAGCTACTCCCCAGGTACGTTGAATTCCCGATAGAATATACAGTTCAGTATCTCATGGCCCTTAGGTCCAAGACAGCACGGAATCCACTGCCAACTAAACAAGTTCACAACAGCCGATAACTGAGCGTTATTCACAACCGGTGCCAATATTGTCAAGCCATACTCAACACACAGATGGCTTCGGCCAGAGCTTGAAGGGCGAATGGGATACACGTGGGGGTTTCGTGTGTAGGGGAGTTGGATTCTCGGCACTTTTCCTATTGACACTCCTTAATGGTCTAGAATGAAGGATATGAGAGGCAAGAGGGACACAGATGGGTATTTTCTTGGTCTTAAGCGCGTTTGGTTTTCTGGAGTCACTTGTTAGCTTTCTCTTTTCTCAACCCAATGGAAAACCGGTGACTTCCTCATTTATAAGTCCGAAGTTAGGACTTCGTCGATTCTCCCTTTATAACCCGCAAAGTCTACAATCATCGAGTTCCCCTGAGTGAAGTTTATGCGCTACCACGGAGGCATAGGAATATCTGTATGAGTGATATGTGAGAGCGTAGAATGTTTAATATTGTAACCTATAGCTTTTAAGGTAGGTAAATGCTTCCGTGATAGTGTTGAAACATAGTCAGTCCAGTACTATACAGGCCCTCATCCGACCATCACCCATACATATATATATTATAGGGAACCTGACCCCTTTAGCGTTAGATATTCCCTGAAATTTATCATGGTCATTGCCCACTTCCATACTGACAGATGGAAATAGACATGTGATTAAGCTTTTCAAAACATTTAATCCGCGTAATGGAGAGGTAAATATATATCATTTATTTTTCGTGCTCTTTTATCAAATGTGCAATGTATCTATAGAATAAGTAATCTCAAGGCACACTTGATCTATAGAGTCCTTCATGCTCAGTCCTATACGTGTCAAGTCCCTTTCATCATTATAGGTAGGCAAGAGAATCCCATTTTTTTGCGTTAAGCCGGCCTTAGCTAGACTATTTCACAAGACCTGTCGTTTCTTTTCCATATAGGCCCCTCTTTAAGTGGTTGGAAAAGGGTGCCAGCAATTTGTAAGATATGTATACCTAGGTATGGTAAATTTGAATGAC
Organism: Xylariaceae sp. FL0662B; assembly: GCA_022376535.1. Lineage (NCBI taxonomy): Eukaryota > Fungi > Ascomycota > Sordariomycetes > Xylariales > Xylariaceae > Xylariaceae sp. FL0662B. Next base: position 23,355 of record JAJJKD010000056.1, read on the forward strand.
GTGAACATACTAGGTACCTAGGGACTTTTGTAATCGAAAATTTAATAGGTAGTGATATCACGGCAGGGAGAACAACTTTGAGGACCCTCCAACGGTTCTAACCTCTAATGAAGTGTTGATCTGCTGGGACTTAATCTATCTTAAGAGGTGTAGGTAGTTGTTGTTGGCGTAAGGGGTATTATGTAATAGAAGCTTAACGCCGCAGTGGCTTGAGCTCCCTACCCCAGCCTTCCAGTGGCTCAACAACAGTCCCACTAAAACTTTCTACATATCAATTGTCAACCTACTACCATCTCGAATCCCGGCATTACCATATTCACCACTCTACACCACAACCATGTCTTCAATCCGAAACGCCGTACAACGGCGCGTCCACCGCGAGCGAGCGCAGCCGATCGAGCGGCAACGCCTAGGACTTCTCGAGAAGCACAAGGTACGTCCGTCCTGGGCACACCCTGCCATGCATCTATCTCTTCTTCCTCTCTTTTTCTCCTAACACCGCATGGAACTTACTCACACTTCTCCCCAACTGACACCTACAACCTTCCCAGGACTACTCTCTCCGGGCGAAAGACTTCAACAAGAAGAAGACGCAGCTGCGATCCCTGCGGCAGAAGGCCGCGGACCGGAACGAAGATGAGTTCTACTTCGGGATGCTGTCGCGGACGGGGCCGGGCAACGCGCTCTCCAAAGGCAAGCGGTGGAAGGGGACCGCGGAGGGGGACCGCGGCAATCGCGCCCTCGACGTCGACACGGTCCGCCTCCTCAAGACCCAGGACATGGGATACATACGGACGGTGCGGAACGTGAGCGCGAAGGAGGTCAAGGCACTGGAGGAGCGGGTGCTGGGGCTCGGGGGCAGTATCGACGCCGTTGCGGACGTTGTCGACGAGGACGATGACGACGGCTTCGAGGACGAGCCTATGCCGGCCCGGTTGAAGCCTAGGAAGACCGTGTTCACCGAGGCGGTCGCCGAGCGCGACGAGCGGATCCGGCGGGAGGCGGAGAAGGAGGAGGCAGATGAAGGAGATGCAGACGACATCGATATGGAGAATGCGAGGAACCCGGAAGCACTGCGCGCGGAACAACGCCAGAGGCTCCTGGAGAAGATGCAGAGACGGCTACAGAACGCGCGGAAGAAACTAAAGGCCCTCGCGCGGGCCGAGAACGAGCTGGAGTTACAGCGCGCTAGGATGGCGAAGACGGCCACGGTGGGCGGTGTTACGAAGTCGGGCAAGAAAATCAAGGTCCGGGAGCGGAAACGGTAATTCAATACTAGATAAAGACCGGAATTTGAGAAATCAGAAGAAAAAAAAGCTGCACGCCAACAAAATTCCTTTGCTCATTGCAGACGGCGTTCGGGGTCCAGGCTGTCTAGAGCTATATGATACCCCCGAAAAAAATCTGAATATACATCGCCCCCCGAGCACTTGTAACCTCTTCCTATTGTCGTCGTGCTTATTCCGGCGGGTAATAGACCATGTACATTAAACCCTCAACCAAGAGGGGCCGGTTTCGTCCCAACATTATATACCGCAGAAATGGGATATCAACTAACAAGGTATCCAAAAATATCTATCAACCCTGGTCCCTCGCCCCTTGCACCCGCGCGTGTGTGTGCATATATATATATTTCCCCGTAACCCCCAAGTGCGCCCAACCCCCACATTCCACGCCTCAGAGCTTCTCACTGGTCAGGCATTTGCACAGCCCCACGACAACCGCCATCGTGGCCTTGAAGATGAGCGTGAGCGACCAGATGACGCACTTGAACGCGAAGCTCAGCAGCTTGACCGCCGTGCGCGCCGTCCCCGGCAGCCTGTCGCGGTCGCCGTCGCGGATGCTCAGCTTGCCTCCGAGGCTGCTCGCCTGGCTCTCGAGGTCGAGCTCGAGCTCCTCGATGCGCCCGCGCTTCCTGCTGCTGCTGCCGCCGTCCTTCTTGCCGAGCCGCACCTTGCCGCTCAGGCGGCTGCTGTTGCTCCGGCGGGCGTCGTCGTTGTTATTGTTGTTCGAGCCGCGCACGTGCGCGACGGGCGGGGCCGCGGGCGGCGGCTCGAATTGCTCGACGAGCACGTTCTTCTCGTCGAGGTGGGCGACGAGGAGCAGCGCGCACACGGCCGCGTCCAGCACGTAGTAGCTGTCGACGCGCCCGGCCACCAGGGTGTCGAGCTCCATCCAGCCCTCGCCCGAGCCGGCGCGCGTCAGCTTCGCCAGGTGCTGCGGCGACTCGATGTGCTCCACCGTGTACTCCGTCCGGCTCCACGCCGGGTTCCGCTCCACCGTGATGCAGAACGGCGTCGCCAGCGCCGGGTGCACCAGGAAGTAGTTCTGGCTGTCCTCGTCCCACACCAGGCGCGCGCATTCTCTCTCCGCCGCCGTCACCGCCTGCACGTCGTCCGGTTTGTCCAGCGCGACTTTCGCCGCCACGCTGGGGTATAAAAGGGCTACTAGGCCGTCGTTTGGTGGGAGACGCCGCGATGGCTCTTCTAATGTGGTCGTTAGTGCCTCTTGCCATGTCTTGGTCTCGGGCTCCCGTAGAGCACCAAGAATCCCATTCGAGCTTCGAGAGCTTGTGCTTGGGGCCTTCTCCTTGTAAGGCTTGCTAGGGTCGTGCCGACTTAACGTTACATATGCGGACGCTGACGTGGGATCTATTCGCATGTGATATAATGGCTGAGTGGCGGATGTTAGGTTGTATGTCGGGGTGTCTTTCTCAGGCATCAACTTCATGCAGAAAGTCCGGCCTTCTGACGCAGAAGCCTTCCATCCGTTTGCCGCTTTCCATAAATCACGAAGCTCATCCGTTGTGCTTACTGGGGGAATAATGGGGGGTTCCTGTGGCCGCCTAGGCCACCTCTGTGTAGAGCCTGCGCTCAAGGGGCTCCTTACGGGGCTTCGAACTTGTGGACTCCGGCTTTCTGAATTATGGGGTACGTGCGACTGTCTGCTGATGACGGTCCGTGGGATATGGCTTGGACTGGTCTGAGTTGGGAAATACTCTTGCCGGTCAAATGGTAAGCTGTGATCGTACTGTGGGAATATCGAGCGAATGCCAGCCTCCGCCGCCGGTGGGGATGAAGAAGAAGGTTCTTCAAGAGGTCTTTTGGCGATTGAGCTGCGCGATCGTCCACTGTTACTTCTCACCAACGTGCTGGTACCTGAGAATGCAGTACCTGTTCGTAGCAGTATATCTGTAGCAGGCAATGTTCTCGGGACTGAAGGCCCTGCTTGGCTTTGGTAGAAGGGGTTATTGGAAGCCATCGGTGGTGTCCCATCGATGATAAACTCAGAGAGATCCTCTGGTGTACGCCGGCCATTTCGCGGCGGTGTCATTTCAAGGGACATACCCCGTGCATGAGTTGAAGATTGCGGAGTGCCAGCGCGTGGTCGAGGTGTCGTCTTTCTGGACGGAGGCTTCGTCCCATTCGTATTAGGAAACAGGGAAAACCCTCCAGAGGGCCCGCCTGTTGACATTGTGACTAATCTGTGCCACGTCCTGTGTCGAACGGATCGGCTGTAACACGTGTTGGGCGATAAAAGAGAGTCCAAACGGAGCACTTATTCATCAAGGATATCTCGAGGGATAGAATGAGCTCGCTATCGAACCATATTCTCTCGATTCCAAACAAAAGCAGTTAGCATCTAATTCAGGACGCCACCACACAACTAGGCACAAGCAGGCGGGTCTCAAGATAGATGTTTGTTTTCAATAACCAACAGCCTGGGTCGAATGTCGAGGGGGTAGAGGCCAAGGACTTCTCTCTCTCTCCCTCTGAACATTAGGCAAAAGGAGACAGGAAGACATGTATATACGACCTAACAATGCTAAGTAACGGGTCGCCGGCTTAAGCCCGTTTTGCATATCTTGCATACAGCAAGCGCTGACTAGACCATGCACCATGTCCGTCAGCCGTGATATTCTGTACGTATTATGTAGTCTCTGGGCTAAACCCGATGGACTCTTTAAGCGCTGTGCACCTCAACGGAGGTGGGGTGGCCCGTTGTGACCGGCCACTACTAAATAGGACTGCCCTTAAATCCGCAACATAACGAGCATTATTTCTAAAGCTATGCTGCGCTCCCCATGAGAAGAGAAAGAGTCAAGACTTTTTTAAGGTGAACAGCAGATTCTCATTCGCGGGTTCAAAAATAGAAATGGTGCTTGCAGGAGAAGGGGAAGCAGACAACCCAATCACGGCATGGATCACATTGCATCATAGCCGCCCTGCGTGAGGTACATAACCAGGGGTCGAGAGAGCCAAGGAAATCAGAAGCGCGCGGGGTTGGTTTGGCATCTGATGATCCAATTTTGAGATTCAGACCCGTGCCATCTTGGCTAACCCCTGCAGAAAAGGTACGAAAAGGTGGTTGGTGCGGTATCTGGGTATGTGACATCGGAACCAATAGGTAAAGGCGGTAAGCCAGAGTCGATATTTAGATCTTTACGAGAGCTGGTGAACGCCCAGACGCCTTTTTTAAGCAATATGCACCGTATATATGAGGCACCTGGGCGTACATAGCCAGCCTCACTTGGACTAAGTAGGTAACAGCACGAAACGTTCCGTCGGGCTTGTGTAATGCGTTTGGAGTGAAATTTTTAAGCCGACTATTTGCCATCGCGGTACATAATGGCGAGCATATGGAAGAATATACTTGACCTTGAGCTATCCTTTTGGGACCGGCCTCATAGCCCGTCCCTTCGCTTTTTGCTGAGTTGGATTCTCGGTGGTTTCTCAAATAACTGGTCGTTCCAGCCCACCCAATATTTCGGGCACTGTGATATATCGTTGCATGGGATAGAAATGGCGAAGTCTCGAGCCGGTGAATCAATGCGAAGTCGCATCATGCAGGTGACTCTGCTTACATTGGAAACCCAACGCAGACTGGAACGACTTGCAGGCGAGCCAACCGTCGTTGGCAATATCTAAAAAGGAAGGCCAGGGATATCAGCTGTTGGCATCTGACCGGTATTATACCCCTAGATCCCCTAAATAAACGTCAATATCCTGCTTAAACCTTAATGGCTATAGGTATAATATATAATATATAACGAGGACTAGTATACCCTGACAAGAGATGTTGGTTCCGATAAGTCGCACAACCTCCCATGCCTAAGGTGGTTTAACTAGTCAGGTCGAAGACCACAACAAAACCGGTGCTGCAAACTCAATCAGTGACCCTATAGGTAGTCCTTCACGTCCGCCAACCTGGAGCCCTGAACTCTGGATACCTACAAAACCCACCCCCTCCCCCCTTCTCTCTCTCTTACCAGCACCGCTTCTATGAAAAGTAGGGCTGAAAAGTCGCAGTCTAGCCGCTGTCTGAAATTATCCAAGACTTCATAAGAAAAATCGATGGGCGATGTTGTACAATGTAAGTAGGAGTGTAAGTAGCCAAGTCGACGGTACCATTGTTTCCAGAGAGTATGGAGACAAGTGGACTCGTGGTAGAATTTCCATCGAGCGGTAAAGGTCGGTCACCAATGGGGAAAGATCTCGCGCAAGGTATGACGCCCTTGTCATCTAGGTAGAAAACCGCAACTTGATGTCGTATCAACGAGCGATCCAGGTATAGAATCGAAGGACCTGGAAAGGGCATGAGTAAGGCTCAACATGCATTTGGTATCTGCCTTCTGTCTTCCCTCGTCCCTTGCTTCTCATGTATTGTCCATCCTCAGACATTCGACCGGACATGTTCATAAAGGTATACGAAGAAATTATTTCTCATTCGGTTTTTTTAACTTCGGAGGTTACCCGAAATATCTTAATGGACCTGAAGTTGCTCCCCGGGAGACTCTGGGGATCTACCCATTTCTCCCCATGATGACTAATATAACACAGAAGCAAAACCCCCTTTCTACCCCCATCCATTGAATTCCATATATGCCACGGTTACAAGCGAGTTATACCCACAAGAAGGCATCTTTCGTCTGTTGCGTTTTAAACAGCTGGGGTCGCAGACAGTTCTGCTGCGGTTGATGCCGGTACAGTGACGACAACCGTAGTTGTACCGGGCACAGCGGATGCGCCAGCAGGTGGAATAGTGACAATAACGTCGGCCCCTGACGCCGTGGCAGCGGGCGCCTCGGCAGGTGCTTCAGCGGGGGGTGCCGCGGCAGGGTCATCCTGCGGAGGCGCGGGAACAAAAGCGGCTGCCTCGAGCGGAATCGTGGATGCTGTTCCACCGACCACGGCTTGGCCGTCAACGCTTTCCCCGGAAGCCGCTGCTGCGTTGGCATATTGGATGACCTGCTGATCGTTGGCACTAGATAAGTATCAGACTGGTCAGCCTTAATTGAGAGGAAAGGGAAACGTCAAGTGGCCTACGGATTGACTATCATCACCTGGCCTTCTTGACAGTGCGGGCCGGTTGCGCAGTACAGGAACATTGGGTCCGTGCTGGTGACCGGCATATTAAAAGTCCCTACCGTCGTCTGACCATCCTCGAATGGAATGTGGCCACTGTGGATCGCGGTCGGGTCCGTGGCTTGGAGAGGTTGGCATGGCGAGTCTTCGGCGCTCTGCGTTACCGTATGGTTGCCGTTACTGAATTGAAACTGAACGATATCACCCACGGCCGCCTTAACTGAATTAGGTACAAAAGTATCCTGTGCTCCGCCAACTACCACGGGGATACTATAGCATTCAAAGTAAGTATTCTCTCTTCGAAGACAGTTGGACAGATAGCATAGCTAGGACTCCTAGGGCCTTCCTAGGGAACTTTGACTCATGAATGTATCCGAAAAGGAGTGTTTCTCTCCTGGGACAGTGGATGGAGGACATGAAAGACTCAAGATGTTACTCACATTCTATTGGTTTCCGTGGCCACTTTGACTAATTTGGGTATTAGTACCAAGTGACGAGAGATTCTGTCAAGCTAAGCCAATACATACTCTCGAAGCCTGATTCTTCCTGAGCCGGCTCTTGTCGCGCAATTATCCGGGATGGCCGTGCTGTCGCTACCGCAACGAGGATAAATGAACTGAGAAGGATTTGCATTTTCGTTACCTGAAGATATACGAAAGGACTAAGGGGTAAAGACAGACAAGAAGTGAAAGCTATAGCCGGTCTATTAAATTAGAATGAAAGACTGTCGGAAATACCGTTCAACGGTTATCTGCTCACTAGGAGACACAGAAGGAAACAACAAACTGCAGATGGGAGATGGAGCAGGGCACGACGATAGGTTGGTGGGTTCACCATGACGATATATGGTGACTCTTCGAGAGGGGCTTGGTATTCAGGGTCACAGGTAAGCATAAAGGCCGTCTAGACAGCTACAGCAGCATATCCAAGACTTGACATGCCTTCAACCTCCTTCCGAGGTGGGGAGAAACACTGGTGTTGTTCAGAATCTGGGCTGGGTCCGTCTCAAGACTCAACTTTGCTGCCAAGAACAAGCGTTAAAGCACCACATTAGCATTCGGCAGTCGATGTATGTACCAGGATGATAATTGACACGGAATTCTACACAATATTCACCCAAACAACCTAACTAGGGGGGGAGGTACGGTTTGAAGTCTCTTTCCCTTTGACATTGTGAGGCTCTAGATAGTCTGGCCATACTCTTACGCTGTATTCGTATACTTGCCTCTTGGCTACCTAAAGTGGCCTTTGATCTGTGGAGATGCATGCAAATCAGCCATTAGGAGCACGTCAGATGATCTTCTAGAGCCGCCGATATACCCATTCCGCGTCGTAATCCCTTGTTTCTGAAGTTAGGTCGTCCAGATGTCGTTTTGAAGTGAGCAAGGATTTATATGAAGTAACTAGGATCTTTAGGAGCCCATGTGGTCGGTCCAAGCCGATACTGTGGGGGCCGGCTCAACCTTGGCGGCTTGGCTGGGGGTTTGTTGTTTTGGATCGACTTCAGATCTCTCGTTTAGGGGCATCGAACCTCGAGAATCCCTGGTTCGTATCATCAAGATTACAAAGGCCACGGTCAAGTCTTCCCGACATTTCTTGTACTCTTGGAAAGTCGACCCGTCCCAAGGAGCGTCATTCCATAGGTACCTAATCTCCCCTATTCCCTGTTCTCTTCGATATGCACAGGATTCGGCTATATCTAACTTCTCTTATAAATCCAGTAGGCGTAGACAATGGGAACCCACGGATTTCCCATAGGAAATTTTTACTTCCTATGGGAACCCACAAAGGAGGTGTGGGAACTTATAGGAACCTACGAAATTTTTTTACTTCCTATAGGAACCTATGGGACATATAACATTTCCTACGAATTTCCCATAACTACTTAAAAAAGGTAATTAATAATAAATAACGGTCGGTAATAATAATAATAATAATAATCGGTAATAATAATATTTAGTATAATTAATAATAATTATTATTATTTAAAAATATTTTATTTTATATAGATATAACAAGAAATAATTTTCCACAATTTCCCATACCTATTTTATAGGAACCCATAGGAACCTACGAAATTTTTTTTATTTCCTATAGGTTCCTATAGGAAGGTGGGAAATGGGTCGTAGGAAGGGAATGTCCACGCCTAAAATCCAGCCCTTAAGGCTTAATAGTTAATTTGTCGTTCGGGTTGTGCTATAGATTTAAATTCCGGAACACGTCGCTTCATGCAATGTCCTTTGACCGTTTTAGAGCTAAGTATGTATTATTAAGTTTTATTATATCAACGCGATAGATCTAACTAGAGATTCTCTACTTGACTATTGATTACTTTAGAATATGGCGCTTCTCCTTTTTAACGTATGTATCATGAAGACTATTTCAAATTTGGAAAACGCATGCATTCCTTAGTATGGTTTATCCGTTCCGAGCTCACGATCGTAGGAGGATGGCGGATCTTCCTGGTTCTGGTTTCTTGAATATAGCGGCGCCATTGGCCACCAATGTTCCGAAGGAAATAAAATAAATCGAAAACCTGTTGTATTTGACTATATGCACAACTTGACTTGGTTGTCCCCCAATTGTACTAAGGTAAGAACTAATGTACGAAACTAGCATAGGAGGAGATTGAAGGCGGAAAACCTTGTATTGGAGATGGAGAAAGCGAGTCTACCATTTAGTTTCCGAGTATGAATGGGTTTATCTTATAAAGAACCTTACCACGCTATAAGCCAATTAACCAGAACTTGCATACGGAGGTAAGATAGCCGCTGTTAGTATAGTATCATCTCGTAGTCCTCTCTGGGTTCCGGGGCGTCATAACACTCTTTCCAGGTCAGTACTTCATCAGGGACTAAATGTGACTCCTCGCTGCTATGATGCCCCTGAAATTTGATCGCCACGATATTAATAGGCGTTTATTGAATACCTTAATATCAGAGGAGTCGTCCTAGGTCTCCGTATGGTTTGTAGACTGGTTAAACAGCGGCCTAGGCATCGAGCCTCGCTCACGACTCGAGGTTGATAAGTTTGCGGAGTATCTCTTTTAATGGTGACGAAGAAAATTTTCTTGCGACTTGGGCCATCCAATAACGATATATTAGATAGGGTTCCGTCATATTTCGTCAGAACTGAGGGGAAATAACTGCTTGAAATATCATATTATTTGTTAAGGATTGTATTTTGATATTAGAGCTTTCAGATTCTATTGTATATGGACTGATAGATGTCTGTGGACAGAAACTATTAGGTCAATGTAGACGTCCATTTACGTGCCACCAGAAAATAACCATGCTCGGCCTAATCTCACAAGTAGGCTAGCCAACGAAGAAAATGTCTTATTTAATTTCACAGCATGTTCAAGAGGATGAGTGAGCTAGGAATGGCGGAGTGACTGTTAACCGTTGGATACTTATTTTAACGATCTTCATCGGGTCAACCTCGTCAACTGAACTCCAAATTCCCTCTTATGAATATTTTAGAGGCATGTAATCTCAATAAGCAAGAAACCATACCTCCATCTAGAGGTGATGGTGTATCGTAAAGGCACATCGCATCAGGGATCATTATGAATTGTTACCATCGATAAGATACATGAGATACCCCTCTCCTATCTTGATTCGTAGACCTGGGTGGGTATGTTATGTTCTGTTAAAAGAAAGGACTAATTAGGCTTAAAAGGGATAGGAAGTGTGAAGAGTCATTATAGCTCGGAGGATAGATGGGATAACTTCGCAGAAGCGAGGGTAAGCTGTATCATTGATTGTTCTTTGTCAGGGAATTATGTAATATAAAAGACGACGGAGTATCAATGAAGGATATATAACTTCAAGGTTCTCTGCGCGTTGTGAAATTTGCTATGGATCGATAGTAATAATCATTACTGAATGTGGTCATTCACTAGCAGGTATGTAGATCCAAGCATAACAGGGTATTAATTTTGAGGTTCAGAGTTGAACCGTCTGCGCCCTTATAATCCTCATCTCACTCCAGAAAGAGGGGCTATTCGGGATAAGCCATCCATTCGGTGAGCTCCTTGACTTAAGTCCAGGTGATCCGCATCGGTTAGTAGCCGCTCGCCCCCTGGGAATGCCATTCAAAGCCATGCTTCAAAGCCATGCTTAAACCAGGAAGGTCCAAAAGCTCGGATACACGAACTCCTCCTCGAAGATCCGCCTGACCTGCTCGAGGACGAACTTCTCAACCTTCCCCACGTTCTTCAGACTCTGCTTCGCGCCATCCCTCTGCCCGATCTCGCTCTCGACCCGGATCTCCTGCAGCAGGCCGCCCAACCGGCCCCTCTGGGACCGCGCCGACGCACCACCGGCCGTTGTCGCATTCGCGTCCGCACCTCTACCTTCGCCCCCGCCCCCGCCCCCGCCCCTGCCTGAACCATCTTGCTGCTGCCGCTGCTCCGCCTCCTCCTCGTCATCGTCGTCATCCGCGCCGACGGCGGCGAGCGCGTCCTCGGGGCTCAGGAAGCAGAAGTGGACGCGGCGGCGGATGTAGGCGACGACGCCGACGCCGTCGAAAGTGAGGCCCGTGATGTTGAGCCGGACGGGGATGCCGACGAAGCTGGGCATCGGGTAGTCGAGGAGGATCTCGGCCGTGAGCATGAGCCGGATGTCGCCCGCGTACCGGATGCGGAAGACGGCCTGCAGGTCGTCGGGCCGCGGCTCCCGGAACTGGCGTGGCTCGTCCTGCCCCGCACCCTCGTATTCTTCTTCGTCCTTTCTCCCCCGCCCTGCCGCGCGTCCGTACTCGTCGACGTCGACGACGGCCGATCCCGACCCGGCCTGTAGTAGCGCGCTGCCGCCGGACGCGTCCCGCGTCGGCGGCCGCGACGCCTCGGCCGACGTGGGCGCCAGCGTTGATACGCTGTGTTTTTCCCTCAGCGGCGGCGGTGCCAGCCCGGGCGCCAGTGAGCCCGACGGGTCGCCTTGGGATACCGAGCTGTGCCTGCTGGGGCTGTGGCTGTGGGCGTTGCTCGGCACGTACGATTCCGCGGAGGGCGACTGCGGACTGCTCATGTCGAGCCAGCTGTTGAGGTGCTGGGCGCCCGCGACGGCGGCCAGCGGCGTGTGCGTGCCGGACCAGCCGGTGGCGAGTTTCGACTGGAAGTAATGTATGTTCGACGTGCCGCCGGGTATCCCGGGCGTCGGTACACCGAGCCCGAGGAACGGGTTCCCCATGTCCGGGGTCGCGGGTGCGCTGCGCAGCCCGGCGACGTGGATATGTGGCGGGAAAGGGCCTTCAGGTGGTGGCGAGCCTATCCCGCTCCGACTGGCACCCCTTCCCTCTAATCTCCTGATCTGGTCGGCTCTCCTTCTATACTCGGCAGCTCTGATGGAATCTGGAATGTATTCTGGACTACCCTCGTTCCCTCCCTGCTCGTCCTCGTCTTCGTCATCATCGTCAACATCCGGATTCTCCTCGTAGAAGTCCGGCAGCGGGTCGCAGAGATCCTTGAGCACGACTCTCGGCGGGATATTACCGAACTGGAACTCGTGGACGGTGACGGACTTGATGAAGCGCGGTAGCGGCACTGATTGAAACTTGGTGTGGATGAAGTCGCGGATTCGCTCGGCCAGCGCCTCGCCGTCGGGTCCCCCAGTCAGTGTCTCCCAGTTAAGGTCTATGGACATGGCGCGGCCTGTTGCCACTATTTATGAATGTGTAATTCTTTACTTCGCTTCTGCTATTGCATACTTGAAGCCAATGAGATACTTTTCATTTGCAGTATGCATCCATCCTCTGCGTTCTTGTCTTTTGCTTCTATGTCATTATGGATGAATGATTGAATAATGGAATGATTGAGTGAATGAGTTGGACAAGCTTACCGCTTACCTACTTAAGTACTTAAACTTGTTTAACTTAGACTTTATTACCTTAGATGGAGTTGTCCTGGTGTGTAAATTTAGCGGGGCCGTGCGCGATCGTCAATTAGGTACATACTACAACTTGCCACCTTGAGGCTCAAATATGTACATGTACCTTAGGGCTGCTAGGAAGCATTTCTTCAGATACATACTCATTGGTTACCTAGACACATACCTACTTCTTAGCTGCATATCACGTAACTCAGTTTCTACAGTACGTTTTGCAAACGAAGTAACAGCATGAAGGCGTGATTAATTGCAGATCCATTACTACTAACGTAACGAAGGGTATCATTAAGCCGCTTTGCCATTCCGTGTACCTGACGCAGGTAATCCATTCTTTTTTTCGTTACATCTCACTCATACCATCATATTTTAGTGCCTTGTATGTATCAGGCTGCCTCGTAAAACCATACAGGGCATTATAGAGCCCGAGTTCCACATCCTCATCGTCCAAACATAACTACCTATACATATCCGTAAAAAAATGCAGCGTCTAAGAGCCAACGTCGGCAACCGCCGTTTCGTCGCCTGTTGTATTAATTTCCGCGTGCGGTCTCGATGCCATTAATGTTGTATTAAACTGATGCCAACAGTCAGGGGCTTGGAGAATGTACCTTTTGAGGGTCAGTAAAGAGGTTTTTCTACAATAAGATCTCGAGTACAACACACCTTGCCATGGCCTCTCGGAATCGTGACTTGTATTCCTTTGGACTTGTCACCGTCGGTCTGTTGCGGCCGCCGCCTGCAAAGCCCCGGTCCTTTATCCAGCTCTCAAGCTTCTTGTCCCAGGTGTATGTGCGAATGCAATCGATGATACCTACCACAAGCTCTTTCCTCACCTCATCAACTGCGATCATGAGGGAATAATCCATGACATTTTGGCGGGCTAAGAATAGCGTGTCGTTCCATACTGACACTCGAAGTAGCTTTTTCGAGTGCTCTCTCGCGAAAAGAGGCGATTCATAAATGTACTCGACCATATTCTCATCAAGAAGGACTTCGTTTTGTTCGCCGGTTGACTGGATTTTCCGATTCCTCATCGAACCTTTGAGATCGAAAATTCTCGTAAGGGTTCGGTCGTAGAATAGATTCTCCATAAGCAATAGGTCAAGCTTAATCTCAGTGTTGGTCACCGGATTTTTGATGACAACCTGAAAGAAGCCTAGCATTTTAGCAATCACTGACGGCAGATCATGGAAAAGCGCCTCAGCCATTATGCTGAAGTATGCTGGTGCAAATTTTAAGAATGCAGCGGTCTCGATGGGCGACAGCGACTGGTCCTAATCTTAGTTCTGCCTGACAACATAAGGGGTGGGATGGGCTCAACATACCTTCATCACTAGCCGGTCATCCTGTGTCTTCAAAAAGACCGACTTTGTTTTCCCACCCTTGGATTCCCACTTGAGACACCGGGAGAGGGACTCCACAATACGGTCGGAGACACCGCATTTTCGTCGCAGAGCATCAAATTGTTCTGCGTAGAATATCTTGACGAGCATCTTGGCTGTTCCCTCGGTAAATTGGTACTTGAAATGGCTACTCTCAGGGTGAACGAGACTACTCTCTAACCGCTCCTCGCTGATTCCTTCTCCGGCATTTGAGTACATCTCAGACCTGGTGTCGGAGCTAGCGTCGCCCTCAATGTTCGGCGACGGCGGCGTGGTCCCGTTAAGCTCCTTGTTATGGAAGCGCCGAAGTTTCTCCATATAGTCTTCTGAGCTGAGAGCAAAGGCGATGAGAGAGCTTGGCTCATCCTCTCGAACAATGATGTCCGAGTCGATGAATATGTGGTCTGTCCCGTTGAGAGGATAGTCTAACGGTGGCCATTGACTTGCTGACCGCTCGTTCCAGAAATTGGCGAGCACTTTCATGAAATTGTTCTTGTCTTGTTTGGGAAGCTCTATTGGGATTTCGGTGCTGGAGTCGAATGACTCGGCGATTTCTTCAAGAGTGCTCCCGTCAATCAATGAGTGTTCCGTGTCGCTATCTCCGTGTTCATCGTCTGTAGCACCTAGACTAGCGTTATTGGCCTGGTCATCAGCCTCAGCTTCGATTACCGATTCATTACCGTGATGGGGAATGTCGGTTGTAGACTGCTGAACTGGAGACTGGTCCCGGGAAGTCTGGCTCGCCGTTGTTGGTTCTGTTCCTGTTGCGGCGCCAGATTTTGTGTTAACCGGTACTGTCCCAGTCGCCTGCTCCTCTTCGATAGGCCCTGGCTCTTGCACGGCCTCGTCCACGTCTTCATAGACTTCGACTATAGCCTTGGTCGTAGAATGCTGGAGAAACGGTCGAGAGTGTGACATCTTCGCCGCACGCTTTTTCCGATCTTTCTCCCGTTCCTTCTCGAACTCTCGACTGAGCTGCTCAAAATGTTTGCGAATGGTGGACACCCTAGAATCCTTTTTGCCAACAAAGCGGGGAATGGATGATTGATTGCCCTTTCGGTGAGGCCTAAGGCTATTAAACAACTTCTTCTCTCCTTTGACAGATTCATTTGTCGGGGCCTTGCGGAGCTCATTTCCAGGTGGACTTTCAATTGGAGCTGCTCTATCCTTATTATCCTTGCTCATCTTCTTTCCTACTGCAGATTGCGTCCGAGGCAAGGTTGGTATACTGTCTGCTGGCTGTGATAATGCACGAACCATTGGCGGGGACACGTTCAATCCCATCCTACGGGAAGTACCACGCTCTGGAATCACCTTCGGAGCCCCTGGGATAATTTTCGGTTCACTCTCTGCTGTAGTGGCCGTACTAACATTTTCAAGTGTCGCAGATGGCTGCCGACGGCGAAGCTGTTCAATTTGCTCGGTCACAGACAACGAGGGCGTTGTAGGGGCTGGTGAGCATGGTATGGGCGAAGGAGAAATCGCTGGGGTCGAAACACTATTCACCGGTATCGATACCTGTGCGTTGCTGGGGCTATTTTCCGATTGGTTTGGGGCCAAAGCATTGGATACGGAGGATGTCGGCGTCGCTAGATCTAGGGGCTCTACTCTGCCTAACGTGGCCTCCGCTGCGGTTGCAAGAGCTGTTTCCTGAGGAGGAATGTCCAGAGGCCCTTTATCTCCAATCGCTTCTGGCTGAGAAGGATCAGAATCGGCTTCGGGTGGTTGGGACTCTGGTTTGGAATCTCCGTCCGGAATACTCGTCTGCGTACTTTTTTCGCTAATGTCTACTGTCTCAGTCGAGGCCTCATTGCTCGAGAGAGATTCCTTCGACTCATCCGTAAACATCTTTCGGAATTGGATCATGGTCAATCTCCGGATATCCTTGTCAGAAGGTAGGAAATCAGTCTCAAACTTCGCAAACGCAGCATCCCATTCTGTCACCTTGACAAGCATTTCTCGAAGAGCCACGTTTAATGGAATGACCTCGTAGTATTTTGAATTCATATACTTGTCCTGAAGTTTTCGGACAAGCGAGGTATGGTCATCCTGGATCTTCTTAGTCAGTCGTTCCATCTCTGCCTTGCAAGCTTCCGTCTTCTCCGGGAGAATGTTGTCGATGTTGATGGCTTTGAGTCTGGCCTTGACCGAGGCGGTAAACCGCGTCCATCGATCTTGAGATTGAGTGAAGATATCATTCTTCATCTTGAGGTCATGTTCGACCTTCCAGGTAATCCTGGCTCGAGGAACAAAAATCTCTAGGAGGTCGATAGGGTCATAATGAACGCGAATGATTTTGTCATGCATTCCAAAGTAGCGTATGTGATCACGATGGTGATCGTGAGGACAGTTCCAACCATCAGCATCCTCATCTCTCACGAGATGAGTGCCCCTACTCCAAAATGACAACTCAAGGTACTTGCCGAACGAGTATTTCCATGTTCCCTTGGACATTTCCATCTCACTAGTTTCCCGTTTGCAAAGCTTGCAGTAGCTCCACATCATGATGTTATCACCGCGGATTCTGCCTTTTGCCTCTTGCTCTATGAAAACAGTAATGCGCGCTTCACCATGCACATATGTCCGATGGTGTTCATACATCTTGCGATCACAACCGTTGGATGTGCAGAGCGAATCGGCGCTGAAGCAAACGTCTTCAATGTATTGCCCCAGAGTACAATCGGGCTCCATTCCACTGGTATTATCAGCATGCTCATCATAGAACCCGAGAGCCATTAGGGTCGGCTCAACACAAGGAATCTTAGTATCGGTACAGATAACCGAATGCAAGACGACGATGTTTTGATGTGCATAAGGCTCAAATAAATCGATGTTGGCCTGGATGTAATTTTCCCATTGCCTCGTCTGTGTCTGGTAATTGTATAGAGCTTTGTCATATTCAGCGTCGTGGACAGCATGGAGGATTTCCATGATTTGTCGAGGGGCTTTATGACCAGTCTCGTGCACCATCTGAGGCTTGATTAACTGAAACTTTTGAAGCTTTGGCTTCTCCTCATCAGCTAGCTCCTCGATTATGTCTTGATCTCGCAATCGTTTTAAATGCACTAGTCTTCGCTCCTGTTCACGAGCCCGCATGAGTAGATAGGGCTGTGCGAACTTGACAAATGGTGATGCAGAAAGGATTTTGGTCTCATACTTGGCCACCATATCACTATAAAATGTCGGCATGGGTATATCTTCGGGAACAAGACTATCATGAGATGATCGACCATGCGTCTCATGGAGAGAGATTAACATGTTGGTGTTTTGAATGGATTGCGACAGAAGTTCACGTTGAGGTAGGGCACTGCTTCGTGACTCCTCTGTCATCCTCTCTCGAGGGTTATCGTCCTGACCTGGAGGCGTCTCATTTGGTAGAATAGAAGTGGTTCTTTGACGGTCGTCACCTTTGTTAGATGGTTTTGCATCGTCACTCCCGTCTGCGGACTGAGAAGAATTTTTGGGCAAGTCTTCATGGGTAGGAAGTTGAATGTAAGAATCTCGCATTAAGCAAGACTCTAGTTTGAGGTTGTACACTACATACACCATGAACTCGGTTATGCGTTTGAGTTTTGCAAGGACAGCTGTTGGTGCGCCTCGGAGGGCTATTGTGCACCCAAGGTCTTCTTGATTGCTGGATAGGAAGATATATGTTTTCTTCCGACCCGGGAGTTCCTCATTGACGAATGTCTTTACTTCGCAGCCGGTGCTCTTTCCCGTTTGGAACTGATGTGGGGGAAGCGATAGCATATCTACCGACGAGATAATTTCGGTCTCTAGACACCTAGAAACGGCAGAAAGAACAGAAGATTTGACATTATACGCAACAGCAATTTTGGCGTCCGACAAGAACTGCAACGCAAGACCCGAGACGCTCTTCTCCGCCAATAGTAGTTGCGGCCGGAGGGCAGTGATCCTATTCACCAGCTGTTTCAGGAACTCCCTCTCCTGTTCGATGACGGGTTGCAAGCTCATGAATTGTTGTTGATGCCGTTGATACTCGATCGGGAAGGATACAATGACTACACGAGGATGAGACATGCGACGCAGCATGGTCTTCAGTGCTAGTTTCTTTGTGAAGATAACGCCAGACACGTAACTGGTATCACTCGGGCGACCCCCCGGTATCTTTTTGAGTTTGACATAGTGCCGGATGTCGATATCATCTCCTCTATCAATGTCAGGATCGAGAGATGAGGTACACTTCAACAGAATAGGCACCAAGGCTTTCTCCCAAGCAGTAACATTTGGCACATTAGAATCTTGCAGGAGCTGCCTGAGAAGCTTTCGAACATGCAACAAACTCGCAGGATTGAGTTCTAGACGAGGCTCCTTGTCACCTTTCATGGACGAGCTTCGGGTAAGGCGCGGCACTTCCGACGTTGGAGGGGTGTTGAATAGCGGTAGAGTCTCGTTGGATTCTGTTGGACCTCTCATCGTAGCAGATTTGGGTCGAGGGGAGCGTAGATGGTGTCCACTAGCGATGCTCAGATTTCGCCTTCGGGAGGGTCTCGAAGGCCCTTCATCAAGGCCACGACTAGTAAAACTAAATCCACTGACGCTTTTATCAGCTTGAGCCCTGTTTCGAATCCTCCTTCCAGCACCAAGATACGATCCAAAGCTAGACCTTTCATGGTCGACCAGGGATGGATGGGAATCCGTTCCCATCATCGTTCCCATAATACTCATCTGCTCATCACCACTGGACTCGTCCGACATGAAAGGGGCCAAGTCTGGATCAATTACGTTGTCATCATGGAATGCTGGTAAGCCCGTCTTTCTAGCTGCCTCTTCACTTGCCGACGTTCGGAAAGGCGCTCTTTCTACCGGCGCAGCTTTAAGACGATTCCATATGTTATTTTTTGAATGATGACGCCTATGACTGGCAGACTGGGGTCTGCCCGAAGTGATGGACTTGAGGGACCTGGACGAACTTGGTCTGCTTAACTGTGATGGCGCATCAATTTCTAGCACAGCAGAGCTGCGGTTTGATGAATCGCCGATTCTTCTCGTGGCCGGAATGGCCATCATTGGTGTTGTCAATGACCTGCTATCCTCGTCCATGTCTTCGGTCCTTTCAGAAACACTGGTGTCATCTCTATCAAATCTGGAAGTTGACGAGAATGCCGACTTAGACTGACCGGGACGGAAGAACGGAAGATATGAGTCATCTGCCGAGTCATCTGACACATTCCCATCTTGTCTCTGGAGGATTATGCCCAAGCAAGGTTTACACACTCGCAAGGTCCCTTGAACGCCAAATCGCTGGCCTGAGATGATCGACGTGCACCCACTATCGAAAATGCAACCACAAGTCCTGCAGTGATGCTTACGACGGAAAGCAGTAAACGGAGCTGCGCAAAGGAAACACTCCTTACAGGTCTCATCGGCCATCCAGAAGTCTTTGCTCATGACTTGTTTCCGCATAGAGGCTAGTTTCGCGTTGACAATTTCAGGGGCTCCCTCATCACTAGTCGTTCCCGGTATTCTGTACTCGCCCGACTTCATCCGCTGAGGTTTGGCGTTCTGCGTAAACGACTCATGATGGACACTATTATGGGCAGAAGTGCTTATAGGGCTTGGTTCTGCAGTTCCTTGCGATAAGGAAGAAGACCTTGAATGCCCAACTGGAGTTCGGGAATAGCTAATTCGGTCAATTATAGTTGGTCGCTTAACCGTATCCCTCGTAGAAAGCCGAGCCGGTGGTGATGGCACATTAGGCTCGGACGAGGATGAGTCGGGAGCTGTAATAATAGTAGACACTGGGCCGGATGCTTTGATAGGACTGGCTGGAGATTCGATGCTACCATCGACACTTAATCCATCGTCGCGTCTGGAGCGGCCGGAAATAGCAATCTTATCGAGGATAGGCGCGCTTTTAGAGCCCATAGATATCTCAGGAACCAAATCTCCAGGCTGTCCATCACTCGGCTTGCTGAAGTCCCTCACGCCCTCTCCTCGGTTTTGGCCATCTTCCGTCCTCGATGATACATTGCGAGAGCCATCCTTAAAAGCACTGACGTTTACAGGTGCAACAGCAGCCGTGGGCTTCGTCATGTTCGGTATGCTCTGGCGACTTGAAGATGTAGACTTGGATATGGTAACGCCAGTCAAGTTGGTCACAGATGAAGCCCTCGTCGATAGGGGCTGCTGAGACTGGCCTTCGCTGGTCGGTGCGGCCGATGATGAAGCAACGGTAGAAATGTTCGGGTCTGACAAGGCTGAGTTGATGCTTGAAATTGTAACCCCAGTGTCTGCACGCAGAAGTGAAGGCGTAGAATGTTTGGAGGCAGCTACAGTAGTGCTTGAGCTTTTCCTGGATGTTGCATCCAGATTGTCCGCTTCCGAGGTCTCCTTGGCTGTGTTCGGTGCTGGTTTATCCCTGCCACTGACCCCAACAACCTCTTTGAATCGGGAATAGAGGCCACTGAAGCCATTCTGCACCAAGTCGCCAGCAATACCCTTGTTCTCAGCAGCATTTGTCGAGTCGGGCGGCGGAGCAAGGTCGTTGAATGTTGTTAGGACGTCTTGTTCCTTGGCAGAAATGTGTATCTTGTTGAGGGCGTCGGCAAGCTGGTCCTTGTCTACTTGAGGGGATACGATGGAGGCTGAAGTAACGGACTCATCGCGAGACCTCAGGACAGGAGAAGCTATAGTCCGGGGCGAGAGCGGAGTAGGAACAAGCTTCCTATCAGCCATTTTGCCGGCCAGCGCAAGATCGGAGACCACGTAGGTAAGTTTGACAATATGACAAAATGGGCGGTCGGGTCAAAATGGGTTCATGTCGGATGTCTTGCTTCTCCTCGGCCTCGAGTCTGGCTACGATATCGGCTTCGGGTCGCAACCAGGTGAGTGGCAGAGGGGGGGGGGGGGGGGGGGGCGACGTTTGGAAATTGGTACATGTGGGACGTTTCGAAGTAAACAAGCAGAGAAATGGATGCAGTTGGCACTAATCAGTCAGATGGAACCAACCGCGATGCATCATGTCGATTACTACCAGAAGCTAAGCAAAAAGTTGAAGTTGCCTTTAGCTACAAAAGAGAAGACAAAGGTATTATCAAGTAGGCGAGATGCGCTAGGAGGCAAGTATAACAGCAACGATGGAGACAAAGGTACCTTAGCAGCTCAGGTAGTGTGACGCAGCTTCAGCTAGCCCGCACCCAGCCTGCCAGCCCAATCTTCAGTAGGTTGTGAAGGTGTGATGCATGGGGTGCATGGAAGGAACCCAACCTTACGTAGTACTGAGAAGGGCTCTTTATCTGGGGTATGGTCTTTTCCCACAGAAAAGTACCTTAAAGTTATACCAACTTTGCTGTGAATTCTATGTAGAACCTCGTGATAAATGACTTAACCGATGTTAGTGCCTCCACTAGAAAACTTTTGCCCAACGGACGTTAGTTACATGGTAGAGGCCTGAGAGCCTGGACCATTGCATGGATGGCTTGGACCCATATCTGGTACTGGTAGGTACTACAGTACGAAGTAAATAAATGTGTACTCCGTACTATGTACGGATTACCTAACTAGGTACCTTAGCGGCTTAGGTAGGTACATGTATCAACCTATCCAGAATAGCTGCTTCACGTGAGTTCGCATTCAGTTACAAGCTGTCAAAACCCCGCGTCCACTCTCCTTACGCGTTTGTCGCGTGCTTTATCCAGATCTTTTTAGATTCGAACCACCATTTCATGACATGCATAAAGGCAAACATAAGACAAACCGAACCTTCTCTGTTGTCATCCAATAACTGTCGCAATGTTCCCTCCGCCTCATCGCAGCTGCACGTCTTCGGCGCTGTAGAGGCCCTTACAATTACGATCATCAGCCATGGACCATCCGAAACCAGCTACTAAGCCTCGATTGCCTCCTTTCTCTTCCCCCTCAGATTTGCTTGGCAATACCCATATTCAACGTCATTTTGTCAACATAGCAAAAGATCAACTTGAACTTCTAGATCGTCCAGATTCCTGGGCAAGTATTCTCAGACGACGTCCCAATGGGTTTGTAAATGTGCCTCCCGATGTCCTGCGAAGTTTAAAGGAGTCCCATGCCCGGAAATTGCATCCAGCTCAATCAGAAAAAACCCCGGCTTCGAGTAGCCCCGGGGTCAATGGCAATGGTGTTGACGAACAAAAATCGGAGGGTGGCCAGTCAGAAGGCTTCCAATCCCAGCCAGAGGCGGATGAGGATGATGACAATGGGACTGTGATTACTGACTGGTCAGCAAGCCCAGAACGCAACTTGCAACCTTTGCGAACTACCAGTGAGGAGGTTGAACAGCAATTTCTTACGCAAATCCCCCAAAAGTCACCTCCTCAGCCTACCGTTCCCGCCTCAGCAAAACGCCCGGTTTTCAATGATTTGCCATCAAGCAGTCTGGGACAGGAAGATGAGCTGGAACTTGAAGTGCCAAATGCGATTGGCGACAGCGTGCTCCCTATCAACAAGCCAGATGTTCAGATAACTGCAACACCTCCATCTGCTCAAGTTGTACCATGTACATTTGAACAGCCGGAACAGTCCCCTGGGCAGCCGAAACCCAAGCACAATATACCTGGTAAACAACGAAAATATACTGGACTTCCTGAACTTTATCGTCCACAGAAGTATGGATCGGCGTATAAACACCTCACCACTAGCATGACAAAAGCGAAACCTGCAAACCCACCACATACTGATGTACAGAGCTCGATATCAACAGCAAATACATCCTCCTCGATCATTCCGGCCACAATACACGATGAGCTTGCGTACAAACGGATACCTACTTGGCATGGAGATCAGGTCTCCTCCTCTAACAAGCTACCACAACCCAGCCATGAAAGCTTTGAGAGTGGAAATTCTCCCGACGCTAAGCAACCTTCCCCAGATTTTAAGCCCTCTTCTCCCCATCTTCAGTCCTCGCCGCCTATCCGCCCAACCTCTCGGTCAGCTCTCCAGTCTATCCCTCAAGAAAGCCTTTCGCCCCCAAACCCATTTACCCGCTACACTGTCACATATCCTTCATACAATGGAAGCATCAGTGACTTCGTGACGGCTTGCATGTACATCCAAACCCAACAGCGAAGACTTCGAACTTCGCTATACGACGATTTTATTCGAGCGTGGACAGAAGGTTACCTTCAGTATGTTAAGGACTGTGACCATTCGGAACCTCCTACTGTGGCATTGAATGCTATTGAGTGGTATAATGAAATAGATGACGACCCGATATTCACCTCACGGATTGTGACAAGGCAGAATCTTGAATCGATTCTCAACTTTTACCCTGATGAGCTTTGTGCCTCCCGAAATGTATTAGGCCTGTCGCCAAATCCGACACCAGAAGCAGCCCAGGCCCCGGGCGGCACTCAGCCAATGAAGAGACCAGGACCTAATACGACATCAATTACTATACCAGATGCTGTAAACCCAACCAAACCGGGACGAGACGTTGCACAACCGGGAACTCTTAGAGATGACCTCCGCAGTCCCGTGCCCCGAGCTATTGACGCTGCAATACTACGGCATCGGCGCGAGGCTACCCTGCCACTCCATAAATCGATGAGTGCGGTTGAAAAGGGACCTCGGGCCCGCGAAGGACTCACTCGGTCCTTATCGGAGGCTGCATCCCACAAGAGAAAGGCCAGTGACAGCCTCAGCAATGCTGCCCCAAAAAGGGTCTTGACTACATCTGATTCTGCAAGCGTTGCTTCCGATCATTCCACGAGTATAGTTCGGGGTTCCGTCGCACCTAGCTCTACGAGCGAGAGACTACAGAGATATGCTAAAGGTCCTAAGAAAGGTGGATTGCCATTCAAGGAATGGATCAAGCGAGGGAAACACCGGAAAATGGACAGCATTGCAAGTTCAGCACCTGTTAGCAATAGTCCAACATCTGCGCAAAAACAGTGAAGGAAGGGAATGGGCGAGCCCGCGAGGGCCGTTGTTTCATAGCCCACGAGCATCGTTATATGTATGTTATGATGAAGATACCCTTGCTTGTCTAATATTTAGTCGTTATTGCCCACATTCTCTATCTTACTAGATCCCATCGTGACCTAGGCTGAATAATAAAAGGCGGCAATCAATGGTTTGAGTCCTATGCTCCTCTCTTACATAAAATCATACAAGTCGTCACTAGTCCCCCAATCACCATCACCACCGTTCTCAACTGGCCTCGGAAGCGGTGGCAGCCGAGTTCTGCTCTCTCTCCTTCAGGCGCTGTTCCTCCTCGGGCGTCATGGTCCGGAGCTGCAGTGCGTGAACGCCGCCTTCCTGTGCCAGCTCGTCCTTGAGCAGCTGGTAGATGATGCGGTGCCGAGCCGGCTGCATCTTGGATCGGAAAGCGTCCGAGGTGATGACCAGTCTGAAATGCGTCTCTTTGGACGTGTTACCCACCATGGGCCGGTGATGTGCATGCTTGTGCGAGTCGTTGAAGATCTCCAGGCGCGAGGGTTTGAGGGCCTCGGTGACCTTGAGGGCGAGAGGGGGTGGATTTGATTAGTGGGATGCTTACTAGTCGGCGGGCGTCATGAGTAAACAAACACTCACCTTCGTCCGAATGGTATCCTCCATCGGTGTATTCGACAATGATGATGCCATGGTGCTAAGCTGCCTTGCTGCCCTGGTCCAGGGGTGCATGTGTCTGTACATGTATGTACTATGTAGCTCTCTTTTCCTCCCGAAGCTGAGGTACTGGTAGAAGGCCGGGGTCGAATGTTGAGTGCCGATTACCTACCAGATAAGTAGGATATATGAACTAAAAGGGGTAGGTAGGATGTCAGTTTAGAGGGTTTAGTGATGAATACTGTCTGACTGGGCGCACTGAGGACCTGAAGAAGTCCAGCAGGTCTAGTGGGCTTGTTAGGCGGGGTGTTCTTGGGACGGGCAAAAAAGTTGGGAATTGGCCAATGACAGGCCAAGGTCGAGCTGACTACAACATCCAACGTACGGCAGAAAAAGCGACTCCGAAAAGCTCAACAAACTTCCCGAAAATCATCCCAAGCCTCATATACACAAGAGCTTGGCAACATTCATCCGAATCTGTACTTCGACCTAAACGGTGATTTCGGGCATATTATAGACCACCGCCCGAACAAGACGTTACTATACTGTACTACACACTATCTGACTGTGTATGTAGTTCATCTAACTAATCCGACCCAGTCCATCCAGTCCATCCAGTCCATCCAGTCCATCCAGTCCGACCTATCCACCACCCTTGTCTGCCAGTGCAGATTCCTGCAGTTCTTGGTATTTGTCAAATACCCAGACAGCCAGGTTAACCAAGGTTGACCAGGTTGACCCGGCTTGCCCCATACTTACTCCGTTTCAACCCTCCTGCCTATTCGGAGGACAGAGGGGCAGAGGGGCAGAGGCGCAGAGGCGCAGAGGCGCAGAGAAAGCACTGAACGCGTGCAGCTAGCATGCTGGCATGTTGATTGATATTTAATTAACCAGATCCTTCCTCGAATACCCCGTGATGCGATTGAGTGGTGGTGGGCTTCGTCTAATCGTTAATGTGTCATCGTTGTCTCCCTTGCTCAAGTTCTCTATTCCAGCTACATGTTCTTTGAGTCATTGCTTTACCGCTGCTGCTACCTCTACTGCTCCTCTTACTCCTAGTTCTAGTTGTCCTTCGAGGTCTTGTTATTCTCGTTCACCGCTCTTCGTCAGCACATACCGACAGATCAGGATGGCTTCTAACTTGACCCTACCCAAGTTGCCCATCTTCGATGCCATAACCAGCCATAACCCCCAGTCGACCGCTGTCGTTCACTGCCTCTCGCGCCGGACCTTTAAGTATGGCGAGCTTCTCCCAGACGTATGTCGTGTGCGCGACCGAATATTCCGTGCTGCGGGCAAGTCGGACATCCGGGGCGAGCGCATCGCTTTCTTAGTAGAGAACAGCTACGACTACGTGGGTATGCAAGACAAAGACTTTTCATACCGGTCAGCATGATGAGGCCAGGCCAATTGCTAAATTCAGCGCCACAGTCACATTTCTCGCAGTTCTAGCAGCAAACGCTGTTGCGCTACCTCTGTCACCTCCATTCCCTGCTCCCGAGCTACAGTACATCCTGTCCCAGTCTACAGCTCTGCTTCTTCTACATTCGTCCAAGTATGCCTCGAAAGTGGACGAAGTTCTTACTACGCCAGCCGTAGAGCTCGATGCCACGCCATCCCCAACACCCGTTGAGTTACCGAAGCATCTTGGTGCGATCTCGGAAACCTTCGAACCGGTGACCTTAGACGAAGATGACGGTCCAAACGGTGCGGGTATGATGCTCTACACATCCGGCACCACAAACCGACCAAAGGGAGTCCTGCTGCCGGAGAGCGCACTCACGGCCCAATGCCAGGCCTTGATCAAAGCGTGGAAGTACTCACCCTCGGACCGACTTCTCCACGTATTGCCTCTACACCACATCCACGGCACCGTGAACGCTATCCTGACACCCCTTTTTGCTGGTAGCAGTATCGAGTTCTTGTTCCCATTCAATGCAGACGTAGTGTGGCGACGCTTCGCAACGCCATTCCTTGATGCGCCTCAAGTGACCGCCGCCGCTGTTAAGACGAACGCCGTGTCTCATCCTGTTGCGAAGGCCAATGGCGTTGTTCACCCACTCAAGGCGAACGGCCTTGCCAAAGCCAATGGCATTGCGCATCCAGTCATAAAGACAAATGGTTTCCATCCTCCGGCGGCCGAGACGAACGGCACCTCTTCTCCGGTTACGGAAACAAATGGCACGACCACTCCGGCCAGCGAGTTACACGGCTTCGGCCACCCCGCCTCCTCAGAAATCAGCCGTCTCGCAGCTGTGATCAGCCAACTATCAGTCGAAGTTAACAACCTAGCCGCAAAGATCAACCAGCCCGCAGCGCTGACCAACGGCGTCAGCCACGCTATCTCTCAGCAGGCGAATGGTGTGCACTCTCCAGTCATCTCCACGAATGGCACTAGCACGCCGATTGTCTCTACGAATGGCATCACTACGCCCATCGCAGAAACAAACGGCGCCGTCAAGCCACCTCAGCCGCAGGCCACTAAAGAGCCCAGCAGTGAGGACAAATACAAGAATATGTCACGCGTCAAGATTACCTTCTTCACAGTGGTTCCAACGGTGTACACGCGCCTCCTCTCCACTCACAAGACCTTACCTCCTGCGATTGCGGAAGCAGGTCGCATCGCCATCAGTCCCGAGCACATGCGCGTGTCCATTTCCGGCTCCGCAGCGCTCCCCACGCCCGTGAAACGTGCCTGGAAGGATCTCAGCCGCGGTAACGTCCTGCTCGAGAGATACGGCATGACAGAAGTAGGCATGGCGCTGTCTTGTGGCCTAGACTACAGCGATCGCGTAGACGGGAGCGTAGGCTGGCCGCTTCCCGGTGTAGAAGCGCGGCTCGTGGACAACGAGACAGGGACCATAATCGAAGACGACGCCGAAACCCCAGAAGACGGAAAGGAGCGCTCGGGCGAGATCCAACTCCGCGGTGCGAACGTGTTCAGAGAGTACTGGGCCAATCCAGCAGCGACTTCGAAGGAATTCGTACCATCGACCGACGGCAAGGGGCCCTGGTTCAAGACGGGCGACGTTGCGGTCCGGCGCCCCGTCCCCAGCGCCGGCCACGGCGCCAGCGGCGAGTGGGCCAAGGGACCCATGTACTTCATCCTGGGGCGGCAGAGCGCGGACATCATCAAGTCGGGCGGCGAGAAGGTGTCAGCGCTCGAGGTGGAGCGGGAGCTGCTCTCGCTGGGCGAGATCGCCGAGGCGGCCGTGCTGGCCGTGCCGTCGGGCAAGTGGGGCCAGAAGGTCGGCGCCGTCGTGATCCACTCGCCGGACCATACCGTCCCCTGGAAGCCCATGGACATGCGCCGCGCCCTCAAGGGCCGCCTCGCCAACTACAAGATCCCGCAGGTCCTGCGGGTCGTCGACCACATCCCCCGCAACGCCATGGGCAAGATCAACAAGAAGGACCTCCTGAGGAAGGTCTTCCTGGATGATTTCAGCGGCGACGAGATGTAAACCAACCCCGCCAGCGGGAATCGCACCTGAAAACAGGAATCGCACCTCAACGCAGGAGTTTTGGGTAGCACCTGTTAAACGGTTGATGCCCTTTGGTAGATAGGCAGGTAGGTAGGTAAATAGGCAGGGTTATGTATGTGGTAGAAATGCAATCGATCACGGAATGGATGAACCTTATTATGCAGATAAGGCGAGGCGAGACGAGGCAAGGTGACGAATCAGTCAATCAATCAAACGACATGGATGGAAGCGATGGTGCAAGCCCACACGACGAATGAGGAAGGAGGTCAGGTATCCATCTAGTTGGTTGGATGGATGGACTTCAAAGTCATTTCAATGGTCGGTTGAAGGGGAAGGATATCTATCTCTATCCCGTCATCTTCCATGTACTCACATACTACTGTATATAGTGTTTCTGAGCCCCGGGCAAAGAAGCGTTCCTCCCGGCCGGTCGGGTTGTTCATAGACTAATACTAGAAGCGCGTTCGCTTATCAGAGCACCGAATCAATTCAGAATATATCGAGTGTCATTGTATACAACTTCACTACCACTAAGCAAGTTAGAAGTTCCGCATCAGCAAGTAGGTCGAATAAATCAATACGTAGGTAGGTAGGTAAGTAGTTACTATGACGATGCGGACCGCTATCTACGGGGTGAGAAAATGCCAATAGCACACACAATATGTTGTTGTTGTTTTTTATTTTGCTCGTGTAGCAACAGTTTCTCATTTTCTTCTCCTTTGCTAGCCATCATTCCCCCCCTTCCCTTGCCACTGGAGATAATCTAGAGATATGATGTCGTGGACCATAAGGCTATATGATGTCGTCACACGGTCCAGCCCAAGATTCTCATTTTACCAATTCATTCGTTCGTTCCCTGCTTGGGCCGCAATTCGCGCCAGCACAACCATCAACCATCAACCGTATTTCCTCTCCATCGTCGAGGATCATAACCGATGCTCGTGCCGATCAGATAGCTACATCATCATCCGAGGCTCTCAGCTGCCAGACCAGTGCATTCGAGTCGCCGATGGGACGGCGCCTTAGACGGTGAACTTAGCCTTAGCGCGAGAGCTGCCGCTGTGCGCGGCGTCGGTGTGGCCCGAGAACTCGACGACCTCGTTGGGGGGCAGCTTGAGGATGTCCTTGAACTGCTTGCCGATGGCGAGGAGGATCTTCTGGCCCTTCTCAACGGAGCGGCCCTTGCCGCCGGCGACGTCGCCGTCGCCGCGGTTCGGGATGCTCTTGCCGATAGTGCGGGTCCAGACACCGATGCGGTAAAAGGCCTTGCGGACGTTGACGACGACGCCCATGACCTCGCCGTCGTCCTCCTCCTCGAGCGTCTCGCCGATCGCGGCCAGCATCGTATGCAGCCACAGGTCGTTGATGTCGACGCTGCGCTTGTCCCGGAACTGGTACGACCACTTCCCGCCATGCTTGTTCTGCGCGTCCTCCCACTCCGGCCGCACGCCCTCCTTGAACAGGTGGTAGTCCGACTTGAGCGCTAGGTCGGAGACGGGGGCAATGTTGTTCTACGATCAATTAGGTTAGCTCAGCCCTGTGGATTAAGCTACTGATAATGATAAAGGAAAATAAAACAAAACAAAACTTAATAATTAGGTACTCACATAGATACCCCAGAACTCCTCCACAGTGTCAAATGTGATAACATCCTTGAGTAGGTCATTCCAGTTATCGCCCTAATTACATTCGTGTCAGCCGACAAAAGATGGATGTAGGTGCAAGGCAGAGGTAGACTGACTTTACCACTGGATGGCTTGGTGAACCACAGGGTCCATTTGTTCTGCAGAGGGTGCTTGACGTTGAAGTTGTCCTTGTCGTGGAAGACGGTGATGACGTTTTGGTCGATACCTGAAAGCGGAGCATCATCGCTCGACTTTGTACCGTTGGGGGAGATGGGAATGGTGGTAAGGTCGACCTGTTCAGACATGTTGCGTTATGTCTCGAGAAGACTGGGATTGGAAACTGGGGGTATTTAGGGTGGTGGGTGGGTGGGTGGGTTTGCGACTTGAGGATGGGATGAAGCGAGATGGAGGAAGTCTACAAGAAGTCCACGGGAAGAAGTGTCGAATCTTGGTCGTCGCTCCTGTTGAAAATCTGCCTAGGTAAATTAAAAGTGCGAGACGGTAGTCGCACGTTTCGAGTCGGTGGAAGTTTGTGGAAGTTTGTGGAGGCTGGCAATAGGGCAATTGACAATGGAAGGCGATGACAATCAAGAGGGTTCGGAGCGCAATTAAGGTTTCTTTAGCCAAGAGAGCGCAAGAGGAGGAAGGCGAAGGAGGCGAAGGAGGCGAAGGAGACTCGGAACGCGGTCGCAGATGTGACGATGGTGGTAGGTGGTGTTTGCGGTCGCACTCGTATCAATTCGTATCGATGTGTGGTGGCACTGGTAGGAATATAATTATCGACTTTGCGCCAGGCAGAGTCGTCAACCGTCAAAAAGATTGTTACAAGTTGATGAGATGGGGTGCGAAGTAGTAGAAGTAATAAGGTAGTTAGTTTATGTTTATGGGGGGTTTTCAAGCCCACTAATAATAATAATAATAATAATAATAATAAGTTGCCTCAGTTGTG
The DNA here is from genome assembly GCA_022376535.1 of Xylariaceae sp. FL0662B. Classification (NCBI taxonomy): domain Eukaryota; kingdom Fungi; phylum Ascomycota; class Sordariomycetes; order Xylariales; family Xylariaceae; species Xylariaceae sp. FL0662B. The sequence continues at coordinate 53,594 of JAJJKD010000056.1, forward strand.
AGTTGTGGGGCTTTGGGAATCGTAAAAGAAAAATTGATGTTGTTGCAGCAGCATGAACCAATTTTACTGCCCATTTCGCTCTTTCCGAGATAGACAGGTAACGAGAATGTATGTATGTACATATCACATCTATGCAATAAAAGGGTTTCTGCTCCCTCCAGGTACTTAGTATGTACCCAGATACATGTAGGTTGATCATTATGGTCTCTTACTCGAAGTCTTCACCAGAAAGATTCTTGACCATAATGTCTAAAGTGCCTACTTGTCTCTTTCCAGACAATCTCGAGGCCTTGACTAACAGAACCTGAGAATATGAAACGAGAATGTTGCTCTGCGCATTGTTAAGCAACTCAAAGTCGAGACACAAGGTAATAGAGACAAAGGACCCAAGTCAGTTCGGAGCATTGCTTCGTTCCTTCAAACCACCAGACTATACAACCAATGATCTAACATCATACTGTTAATCAATGAAGGCAGCAGCAGCAGCATCTTAGACACGCAGCCACACATAATTTTTTGAAATATATCATACATTAAACATCCGGAAGCATGACTGGGCTGTGCTACGCCGCCCAGCTAGGTAGCGCTAAGTATAGGTTGACTCATTCTAATACACCTCGAAGTATAAGTTGCCGCCTCGAGTCTGAACAAGACCTTCGCCATACTCATAAACCATGCCTAACGATCTTTTCCAATTAATACTACAGCCTCATGTATATCTTTGTTTCGAGTATCCGGCTTACTCCTTACGTTGTATAAACAGCCAATCACTGAATACACCGCCATGGACTCACAAACACATCGGGGCCAAGAGCCCCTTCTCAACCCAGACGGTCCCGACGGACCTCCAGTCACAGCAACTCGCATCAACTTCTCTCAGACCCCATTAGCGGAGCACTACGGCCCCTACTTCGCAATGACTCTGGACAACCTTCTCACGCCCGCAGAATGCGCCGCCGTCCTCGCCTCCGCCGGGACCAACTGGCAGACGCTGAGCAAGGGGGACTCGTTCCGCGAGTGCGAGCAGGTCCGGCCCATCTCAGAAGCGTGGGCCACGGCGCTCTACGAGCGACTCGTGCCGCACCTGCCGGCGGAGGTGAAGGCCTTGCGAAAGGGCGACGCGCTAGCCGCGCACATCGCCGGCTCGGCCCATCTGAAGGCCAACCAGGGCGCCAAGAAGACCGTGTGGAGGCTCAGGGGGGCGAACGAGAAGCTGAGCTTCTTGCGATATCGTCCGGGACACCATTTCAAGCCGCATTGCGACGCCTCGTACGCCCCGCCGGGCAGGGACGAGAAGAGCTTCCTGACGTGCCAGATCTACCTGAGCGATATGCCAGAGGAGCAAGGTCGGGAGTCATCGGGCGGCGAGACGAGGTTCTGGTCGAGCCGGGTGGGCTTGGGGAAGAAGAATAGAGACCAAGAGGGCGGTGACGGGGAGAGGAGAGACGAAGAGTTCGTTGATGTCAAGCCCAAGATGGGAAGGGCGTTGGTATTTCAACAGCGCATGTTGTGGCACTCCGGACAGGAGGTCAAGCGCGGGGAGAAGTTCACCGTACGCTTAGACCTGATGTATGAGCACCACTTTGAAAAACCTCCGAGGTAGGTCTCTCGTGTCATTTAATTATTCAAGTAAGAGTTTTTCGGAAGCAGTGGCAGGGGTGGTATAAATAAACGAAGAGCGCATGTGTGAGTTATGCGTATATGTCCGATGCTCATATACCAAACGTATGGTATAACAACTTAAGCTCCAAATAAAGAGTGCTTCACAGAAGTATACTGACAGCACTAGTGATGATGACGGGGTAGTCGGCACGGGTTTAGACATATAATTAAGCTTAGGTCGGTCTGATAACAACATTTTACCTACCTTCTCTGTGAATATCGCTAGCGACATCCCTTGAAGACCAAAAGTCTAACAAGTATGTCTAATCTTTGTAGGTAGTTTAAAAAATATGTATATTTCCTACAGATATCATCACCAATAGGAGAAACTCTTGGGCCTGTGCGGCTGCTTAATCCCACCTCAGATTACTCACAAAGCTATAGCATAACATGACCCCGTCCGCCTAACTACGTTACAGTTCCTAGCGTCATTATAACTCAAGTCCGTAGTAACTGGTATCCAGGGCGTCCCACTAAGTTTTGTTCGCCTTCGCTTTTATTTATTTGCTTGTTTTCGTTTGAAATAATTAAAATGCCTTCAACGAGTTTGAGGAGTCAACAAGGTAAGTAATCAAGCGCTGATTTCAAACTCTGCGATGGTGTTGATAGCGTCTCACTTGGAGAAGAAGTCGCCAACGCTAATTTTGTTTAATACAATTAAACAAAATTGCTCATGATTGCGGGAGCAAGTATCGAGTTTACCCATTCCGTCCCTCTTCAATACTTATTATCAACTTCGTAGTGATCTAGTTTAAAGTTACAGAGAGTGGAAAGGCGAGACCAACTATATCGCATGGATTCGACGAATAATAAGCTTAATTGACTCTCTTAATGACTAACTCCTCGGAGTTTGTATACGGTAAATAACATGATCAACAGTATATCGACTACGAAGTTTCCATCGTCAAATTTCGGGGGTTGAGTAAGAGCTTAGAGATCAATCTCAAGCAAATCTAGAAACATTATAGATTGAAGTTCTTCAAGCATACCGGAGGGCTACTGAACAATGAAACGAGTCTTAGAAATAGTGACCAATAGATAGAAAATATAATATACTTTAGCCCATGGCCCTGCTTGTGCAAGGGTTAGGGTTAGGGTGGAAAGTCGACACCCGCCATCGGGGTAGCATGAATGCATTTTCACACTGTTGGAGTGGATATAGGACTCGGTGAGTTTTGACAAATGTAATGTAATGTTTGCCTTACTTAGATTTCCCGACTTGAACTTCAGTAGCAAATAGCTGGGACGCTGAACTCATACTCCGACTACATACGTATCCGACATATTCAACTGGGGCACATTCAATGCACTACGATGCCTTCCTCAGGGCTAAGTCGCCCTGAGGCTTTCCCTTCTGAGATAATAGTTGAAATACGCTCTATGTTGCGGGATTATCGGTCTACCATTTCCCTAGCCACAACCAATAGCAGGTCCCGTTCGATCATCTTCAACTTCAAGAAGGATATCGCGTATGGCATTGCGAGCACGATTGGGTTTCATGATAGCCGAGGCGCACCTTCTTGAACCTAGAACTCACTCTAGCACCTGCGAGTTTCTCAATCAATATCATCATCGTGGGTCATGGGACCCGAGTTCATATCGGCTGCGCGCAGTGGCTCTGTTGTCGAACCCTCTAAACACATTATGAATCTTTTAAGACATACAGAAAAACACTTCGTGAAGTGATTGTTGAGAGAGGTTGATAAACAGTTGATCACCACCGAGACGGCTCGTCAGGGGGGATCATATCTGCCCCCCCCCCCCAAAACGGGCTTAGGCTTCTGAGCATGAGTGCGCGGGATCCTGAGGACAGCTGGCCCCAGAAGATGAATCAGGCACAGACTAGGGTAGTGTTCCGGGAAATAAGTATTCTTAGCCTCCGCATCACTCTGTAGTTTCCGGTGTCTGGTGCCGTCTCGTCCTCCAACAGCACCTTGAAGCGAATAACGGCTCACGCTTATGCCTCAGATAGGATTGGGTATGCGCTGAGGGGTTGAGGTCGATATGCTTCATTGCCCTTGTTGGATATTGGCTGTCCTCGGTGTCTACCTACTGACCTAGCTCACGAACGTTAAGTTTAGGAAATCGTCTAAGCGTACATAGGGTTGTTATAAGATCAGAATCAGAAACGGTCCTTTTCATCGTGGTCAAAATGTACGTCCTGCCTATAATCCAACTACAAAACCCCGAGTCCTTCATCCGTGATGAATGCGGTGGCTGTAAACAGCTAGAGTTGCTACGTGTTGTAGCAGCCTTGAGGTCGATATCCGGCGTACACTCTTGACAGAGCTGCATGAATGGCTATCCAATGACAAGTTTTAATGGTGTTGGCTATACCATCATAAGGGTTGAATAGCTCGAGCAGTTCATTATCGCGACAATGGGTATTCAGCCCGTATGGAGCTACAATTCTCTTCATCCTCGATACTCAGAGGTTCCACGATAGTGAGCTCCGCGTCTGAGTCGTTATCCATCATTTTTATAGTGCCGCCATATTCGTCCGCATCGGAGTCATAATCAAAATCATCAACGCTGCCGCTATCACCACCACCACGAACATCAGTATCACGCCACGCATCTGTAGGCGCCTCGACCTGAGTTGTGCTGATCGACTTGGATGTCCCACCTGTCCTTGTTTCGGAAGTACGTGATGTTTCGCTCAGATTCGGCATGGACGTAGTCGTCGGTGCAGCAGCTCTGAGCGCCGGTGTCGAGATCATGTCTGTAGGGCCCGTCGCAATAGGAGCAGCGTTCATCTTGCGCTCTTCTACACGCTTATATTCCACCAGCCTCGCATCCTTCACAGCCGGCTCGCCCTTCTGCTCCTGGACATTCTTCGTCCTGGGATCGAACTTCTCGTTCTCCAACTCGCGCACGCCATGTCTTGACGGTCCAACCCTCTTGTCGGGATCGTCGACGTCGACCAGGGTGCCCGTCTCCCCCCAGCCCTTGTTCTGGAGTATTATCTCGCCGTCGTCCTTCTCGATTTCGTGCTCGCCGCCCTTGACGTTGGGGAACCCACACCGGGTCAGGATCCGGGCGATGAGGTCCGGGTATCGCAGGTGGCCCGTGACCTCGGCGCTGAGGTCGAGGTTCTCGACGCCGTCGACTTCGTCGCTGATGGCCTGCAGGCCCGCGATTCCCAGTTGCATGCTCGTCGTGCGGTACAGGAAGGCCAGGATGTAGTCGTTCTCGCTATACACGTTGAAGACCTTGCCCGAGACCATCGTCCGCATCATTTGCCAGTGTCCCGTGTTCGAAGGGACGGGCGCGCCAATGAGCACGACCGTGTCTACGATGCCGAAGGCTTTCCGCTCCGCCAGCACCCTTAGGCAGGAGTAGATGACCCTTGCCCCTAACGAGTACCCCACCAGAGTGACGGGGCGTTCACCTTGCACCTTGTTGATCAGTGCGTCGGCGAGAATCTTGCCGGCCTTTTCTGATCGGTTACGGGCCAGGCTGAAAGGATTGTCGATGTTCGAGGCAGAGCTCAGGAGAAAGATCGGCCACAACGCGCCCTGCAAAGTCGCGAGAACGGTTCGCTGCAGGATTTCTGCTCTGACCGCACTCCACGCGGCTGAGGCAACGAGACCCTTGAGCTTGCTCCCGAGGGCCATGAGGGTCTTCATCTCGTATCGCAACGCAAACACCTCTGACTCGTCACCTAGTGCCCTCCACGGCTTCGTGACGTCCTCCTCATCCGTAAGCCAGCCGTTGATGCCGATGGTGACGCGAAGTCTGCGGGCCTCAGGTCCGTCTTTCGACCACCCCTCGCCCCATTCCTTCTTAAGCGGCAGAAACTTGAAGTCATCGACCTCCTTCGCGTACTGGTCGACGATCCCGCCCGTCATCTTCGCCCCGAAGGCGCCGAACAGGGTGCCGACCAGCGCGCCGTTCATCCAGAAGATACCAAGAAAACTAGCCAGCCCGCCCAGCCCAACCGATCCCATCAGGCCACCGATGACGCCCGCGACCGCGGGCGCGGCCAGCCCGCCAGTAACGCCGATGATCGCCGCGCCGGCCACCGACGCCAGACCGACCTTCCAGAACCTGCCGACCTGGCCCTGCTCCCGCCGCTTCCGCGCCTCGGCCTCGGCCGACATGCCGTCGCCGCCCCGCTGCTTCTCGGCATCCGCCTTCTGCGCGACCTCCACCATCGTGGTCGCGATCTCGGTCTCCTCGCCGTTGAGGAACGCCGGCGGCAGCCCGAGCGCCGACGCCAGGTAACAGACGAGCGCGCGCGAGTAGGCCGGGTAGCCGCCCGTGGACAGTAGCAGGATCAGCGTCGCGCTCAGCAGCTCGCGGCGGTCCTCGGGCGCCAGGATCGTCGCGAGACGCGTTGGGATCGGGTGGTACAGGGTCTGGAAGTTGCTCAGGTCGTTCGGCCCCACCTGCATGTCCGGATTCGGACCCGGTTTGAGGTCCGGAGGAGCCGCTTTCACGTCGCCGTCGAAACTGAGTAGGTCCTCGCCGTCGGCCGGCTCGTCTCGGCGGCGAGCGGCGAGCTGCTCGGCGCGCTTGCGCCGCGCCTCGAGTACCTTCGCGTCGTCGGCCTTGGATGCGACCTCCTTGAGCTTGTCGAGGGTCTCGGCACGCCACGCGTCGAAGTGCGATAGCGCTGCTCGCCGGAGCCTTACTAGTGCTGGGCTCGGCGGGACGTTCTTCGGACGCGGTGGTTTCGGCGGCGGCGACGGGCTGTCTGCGTCTGCGTGGTTGTTACTCCTCTGTTGGCGAGATTGGGTGCTATGAGGCGCGAAGAGAGGCGCGTCGTCCGTCTCCGAGTACGGCGGCGGCGCTGAGGACGGGGGACGCGAGACTGCGGGACTGTGGTGCAGCTCTAGCTGTGACCGCATGTATGCCGTGATTTCGCATACCAGGCCGTAGAAGGCCTTGCGGCGCGCAGGGTTGAGCACAACGCGGATGGCGTCGGGCTCGTTAGTCAAAGGCGCCATACTCTATATCTGGTGACAATTGCTGCGCGCCCGCTAACACATGCTTCTTGGCAGGCAATTCTTGACGACCAGCTCAGTGGATTGCACTTTCGATCGCACTGAAATGCAGTATCTGATCTTTGGAAGGCAAACGATGAGTCTGGCTTGGTGTTTTCTCCCCTTCCCGTTGACGTGGCCTATTTGATTCTTGAAGGATTGCGGAAGTTGGGAGAATCTTAAGATCTCATGTTCAGCTGAATATAATACCTGCTGGCTGCCTGGTCGCACCAAACTGCATAGCCACGGAGCAAATCACCACTTAAAGGTTATCTAGTACTGGAGCCTGGCGCCTAAGTAATAAATTGACACCAACTAAAAGATAAAATTACATTTCGTATTTTTCCTTGGAAGGTGGAAATTCATTCAGCCTTCTTCTTGTGTGTTTTTCAATAAAATCTATCCATCTTTTATGCTGTGTAATACCTCCTTCGTAACAGCTGAAAGTGAGGATTGACTTACATGTCAGTAAGTGGCAGTGTTCAATCCATCAGCGCCGCCGCCGCCACCCCCTGTCTTTCCCTTTGTCATTGCACTTTCACTTCCCACCTAGACTATACGTAGGAAACACCCAAGTTCTTCTTGACCACTCATCGATCGTCATATCCTCATTTCAATCCTTCGACCCAGGGACCAACACCTGAGACTCACACCATCAAATCTTCAAAGACGTGATCTCGGCCGTCCCAGCAACCGCAACAGCATCGACCTCGGCCGTCGGCGTCGGCGGCGCGAGATTCTCCCTCTTGGTGCAGATCCAGCACGACGCGTACATATTGACGCGGTCGATGCAGGCGCCGCCGCTGCGGGACCCGACGCAGCGGGCCGCGAAGCCGTGGCGCTCGAACTCCTTGAGGTACCAGGGCCTCAGGCCGGCGGAGCGCAGCATGACGCGGCCGCCCATGCGGAGGGCACGGTTGAGCTTAGCGATCTGTGCCGCCGCCGCGGCACCGCCCGCGCCCCGGTCGAACCAGTCCATGCTGTCCATGACGACGGCGACGGTCAGGGTGCCGGGCTGGATGCGCGCGATCACCTCCTCGATCTCGTCCGTGTGGATGCGCAGGCCGTCGAGCGCGCCGGGCCGCGAGAGCCGCGCGTGCGCCCGCGCCGACAAGTAGTCCGGGTGGCAGCGCCGCGAGTACTTGCCGTCGAGGCAGACGAGGTAGTACGGGTTGTCGGCGGCGATGTGGGTCGACTCGACCATCGGGTCCAGCGTGTTGACCATGTACTCCCAGATCGCGTGGGAGCGGGTGTTCCTGGCCCTCGGGTTGGGGCCGCGCACGGCGTCCGAGACCGCGTGGTCTTCTTCGATGATGGCGAGCTGGTTCTTGGGCACGCCGAGCGCGGTCCACAGGAACGATTCTTGGCTGACAACCAGTTTGGAGACGAGGCGTGAGAGGAGGGCCGGGCGGATCTTGTTGCGCCAGACCTCGCGCTGCTCGTTTAGGGTCTTAGCTGTGAGCATATCCTTGACCGCAGGGCGACACCCAAAGACGCGAGTGATCCAGCGGAAGATACGAATGCCGTGCTTAGAACCGCCCGTGTCATACAAGCCACCCTTAGTCTTGGTGAAGATATGGTGGTTGTTGAGCCAGTATTGGAAAGCACGGCTAGACAGGTGAGGAGACATCTCGGAGAGGAGCAAGGAGCGAAATTCGGGATGTTTTCCTTCGCCGAAGATCTTCCAGAAATCCTCATACGGGAGTGACGAATAGGCGGCCACCTTGAGTTCGAGCAAGTGGTTCTGAGTCGGATTCAAATCGACTGCGTGGATCCTCGCTGGGCTTTGAAGCGCATAAGAGAGGACGTTGTCACCGGCGCTACTTATAGCGAGGACCACATCGTCTGACTTCAGATCGAGAATGCGTTCGTCGACGCGAGTATCTTCCCATGTAAATGCGTAGATATACTCGTCATTGAACTGCGTGTGCTTCTTCAGCTGATCGTCATAATAGATTCTGTAGTGGTGGTTCTGATAGAAGAACGAGGGCAGTGGCAAGTTAGACGAAAGATTGACAATTGCAGCATCGAAAGCCTTGGATCGGATTTCAGGCGCAGCTCGCTCAACGGCGCGAGAAAGGGCAGCTGAGTGGTCGGCAGGATACAGGTACGGTGATTCGGTAACGAGCGCATCAACTTTCTCAACGATTTCTTGTGGGAAGCTAGACGAGGCCGGTCCCTTGTGAGACCCTAGCCAGACGTAGTAAGGAATTGCACCGAGAGTATAGTTGCGATGATTGACATTGAGGACTGTGCCAAAACGGTATTCAAGGTAGTCACGTCGGCCAGGCTCCAGAGCAACTCGGTCGACGTCAAACCAGGCACGCCAGAAAGTTCTTCCGAAGAAGTTGACATGACGGTTGACGTGGCCGCCGGTGTAGTTTCGAAAGCTAACGTCGACTTGAGATTGAACGTAGAAATCCACGACGCCAAGAATGCCATTACGGGCTAGCAATGAGGACAGCGAGTCAATGACGGAGTAATAATCGGGCTAGACACTGGTAAGTCCTTGCTCGCTTTTTTCAGCAGTTTATACTTACAATCATAGACAAGCTATAGGACATGGTCACTAGATCGGCGCTGCCGTGCAGTGGGCGATCCTGAGAGAAGTAACTCAGGTCGCCAGGTCGGGAGGGACGTCTACCTTGGGGCACCGGTTCATGGTCCTCCAAGCGGAAGCTTCTCGCACTATACACAGCCCAGAGTTAGCAAATGCCCTTTCATATGATTTCGGGATTTCTCATAAATAATATTTTGGGAGTCTTAAACTCGGAGACACTTTGAACAGGTAGACATAGCTCCCAGGCCAAGCTGAAATAGAAGAGAAAGAGTCGGGGGCACCTACTCTTGACAGATTACCTTGACATTTTTCCAGCCGAGTCTCTCGAAACGCTTACGAGCAACCTCGCACAGCGACGGGGAGAAATCAACAAGGTAAACACTGTCAAAGAATTCGGGCACATTGACGAATTGAGACATGGCCTCAATGTTCCACCCTGTTCCGCCGCCGACCTATCATCTCCCGTTAATTACATGGCTAACTAGACTCTTAGAGGAGGATAATACTGACATCAACCCAGATACGCCTTTTTCTCTCCGCAGCGACATCGCCCTTCTTCGCCCTGTAAGCAAGCTGAGCAGCTGCTAGGGCGAGCATATCTTCGCGGCCCTTCAAAAGGGCCCGCCTCGTCGCGTCGTACACACCGGCCTGCTTCTTGTAGAAACTCTCGAGGGCATCCTGTTGGTTTCCCTTGCTATTGCCATCATGCGGCTTGAGGAAACATGAGTAGAAGAAAAGCCACAAGGACCGGAGAATGTCAGGATTGTCATGATGACCATTGGCTTTCTTATTGAAAATCGAGGATAGACATACGCCTACGAACAGGACGACTGCTATGCCCACAAAGTACATATTGGTATAAAGCTGAGGAATTGGTAACACGTTACCACCAAGAAAAGCCATGGTACTCTCTCATTGTTATACCCCTGAGAAAGCGGTGTTGGGTTTGCCCTTGCAGTGTTGAACAGCAGTGATGAATGCCGGTATTGACAGGTAGAGAAGAGGAAGAGAATAAGACGAAGAAGAAGAAGAAGGGGCTTGACAGAGTGACGACTAAGAGATATATACCAAACCTTTTTCCAACCTAACCCACCTGGACGAGAATATGTGACCAATAGAGGAATGCCATCTTCGGGTACTTGCAGAGTTTGAATTGCCCAGTAATACTGCCATCGGAACCATGAGGTGTAGCATTGTACTACAGTGGTAAGTAAGCATGGCTAAGGGCCGTAGATTTCGTCCTCCTCTTGAAGGTATTTTTCCTCAACGAGACCCTGAATCTGACCCCACCGGCTGTCGACCCCACTACCCAGCCTGCCAGCTAGGTACACCTAGAACGTATATATATAGCTAAATAGAGTTTCAGCCAATCATTCGGGCCACATGTGTCAACTTTATAGGGATGCGTCTGCGGACGTGATAGACTCTAGACGGATCTACCGTAAAGAGGTGTACGGTGATTTCTTTTACAGGCCCGTGCGACAGGACTGTTAATTAATTGGCTACACTAGTAGCTTAGCCCAGCACCGGTAAGTGCAGTTTCATCAAGTCGGTCTATTCTATTTTAGCTAGATGCTGGATCGTGTTTTGAATATTGTCATATCTCACTCAACAACAATGATGAGGCTTAACTAGGGCTGAAACTAACTACCTATGACTTCATACTCGCTATACTGTATGTAAGGTACCTAAGTCGAATTCATCCCCAACAATGTGGCCGACTAAGGTTTCTTACAGAAACGTCACAGAAAGTATAAGCCAAGTGATGGTGAAACTACAGAGCAGGCTCTGATTCCAAATTTGTACTCACTTCCAACCACCAATCTCACTGATGTATGTACTATTTATGTGCGTACTGCAAGTCGGCAGTTGGCCACAACAACGCGGGCCGAAGCCTAGTGACACGGTAGGTATAAGGTGTTTGCGGGGCTCTGGGCGTACCTATATAGGTGACTTACGGCGTCATGTGTGCTCACCATATTATCATATCTGTGGTATCCGAGTAGATTAAGTCTGTGTTGTTCCAGTGCCAGCAATGCTTACGGAATAAGACCCCGTGGATTTCCTTACATACCGCAGCTATCACGCTAGTACGCATTGAGCTCCGAAAAGTCCCGACCTCGGTCCGGGCCTGGGGATCCTTGGTCAGCTTCCGGGGCCGAGCTTTCCTTTGAAGATGCCGGCCTCATGTCTCATTGTTCCGCCATTCATGGGAGATTTGATCGAGAGATTACTTAGAATTGATTCAAAAGATAAGATATCCATGGCTACACAGACCCGAACAATTCCTCTCACTTCAAGGCAACGCGCCGGCTCGGGCATATCCAGGACTGCATCTGAGGCCGCTGTCAGCAACAGCTCCGCACCTGTTATCCCACCGGTATCCCGTAAGAAGCAAGCTTCAGTCCTAGCATCTGCGTTCTTGACCATAGTCCTCACCATCGGGTACAACCAATCCTACGGTGTCTTTCAGCAGTACTACTTATCAGCTTCCCAGAACATCCTCTCCCCATCCCCATCTTCCCAAGCCACACCGCCCACGGCTCTTGTAGCATTCGTCGGGACTCTTGGTTCGGGTCTGACATGGGGAGGTAGCATCCTCGTAAACCCGCTCCTATCCCGCATCGAGTATGGGACGTGGTCCTCCTCCTCTTCCTCCTCCCGGTCGATCCAGCCCTCGGCGCGATGGCGTCGCCGGTTATTGGGACTCCTCACGACCCGGAGTATCACGCTATCGGGCGTGTTCCTCATGGCCGCGGGCCTGACTCTCGCATCCTTCAGCACCTCGGTCTGGCAGCTGCTGCTGACCCAGGGGTTCCTGTACGGGCTGGGCAGCTCGCTGCTGTACTTCCCGCTCCTCAGTCCGGCGCCCGAGTACTTCACCACGCACCGCGCCACCGCGCTCGGTTTTATCTTGGCGGGAGGCGGCGTCGGCGGCCTCGCGTTCTCGCCCGCGATCCGCGCGCTGCTCAACGTCATGGGCGGGCGCTGGACGCTGCGGGTGTACGCGCTGTTCGTCCTCGTCGTCGGGATCCCGGTAGCGTGGGCCGTGCCGCGGAGTCGGTTCTCGGCCGTTAGCGCTGGGCCTGCTGCTGCTGCTTCTTCAGGGGCAGACGAGCTGGCAAACGCCGAGGAACCCGAAAGCACCCGGCAGAGAAGGGGTACTCATGTCTCGCGGCACCTGGTCGTGAAGCCGGCGTTTTTGTTGTCGGCCGTGGCGGCTTTCTTGCAGTCCGCCGGCGCGCAGCTCCCGCTGTCTTTCATACCGTCGTACAGTGTCGCGTTGGGACTGGCGTCTTCGAAAGGCGCCAATTTGTTGGCCGCCAGTAATGCGATCAATGCTGTGTCCCGGGTTGCCACAGGCTACTTGGGCGATAGGCTGGGTCGGCAGAACACCTTGGTTCTGACTGTTCTTCTGGCCATGGCGAGTGTGTTTGCATTCTGGCAGACGAGTGTCAATGGGGACTCGGATTCCCTGTGGCTTGCATTCATCATCATCTACAGTGTCTCAGCTGGCGGGTATTATGCTCTATTCCCTGCTACGATTGCGGAGGTATTTGGCATAAGACAGTACGCTGCTGTCAACGGGTTTATCTATTTTATTCGGGGTCTCGGCACAATGTTTGGGAGTCCTGTAGGTGGCCAATTGTTGGGTAAAGGTACAGACGGACCAAGTGCGTACGCAAAGATCGTGTATTGGGACGGTGCTCTGCTCCTGGGTGCAACGATCTGTCTCGCGGGCGTTCGATACGTTGATGCTAGAGGGAAAGGGTGGAATTGGGTGGCTTAAGTTTGCTGGCATTCTAGAATTAGGCTCTCAAATAATAGCTCTAATATGCATGTCACAAGTAATTAGGCCTGTAAATATGTGCGATCAGATGTTTGGTTGTATTCTATAGCTGGAATGAAAACAACAGTGTCATCAATGAGAGGGCTTCCTCTCGCTTGGGACGGTTGGGAGCGGATATGTTTAACTTTCAGTCAACGCTCATAGATAGATAGTAGCACTGTGTTCTAGCGACTCTCTAGAGTACGTTCATGACCAGAAGTTGCCATTGGAGAAAGATTTCTCTGCGTCACACCACCGGACACTAGAATATTTCCTATGTCGGCATGAGACGGGGCGAGTTTAGAACATCGAAGTGATCTTCCCGTCTCTGTCGTTGCTATCACGGAAGCACGTAGCTCACCCGGCTATTTCCCTTTGCCCGGCTTATCTTCTTGACGTTTGTCTTGCCACAGAGATCGGTGGTATCAACATGTGTCCCTCCACAAGGATAGACTTCGGCGCCAAGAATGTTGACAACTCGAAACTTCTCCTCGTCAGTCATGCCCATTGCTTTGCGATCAGGGATCAGCCGTTCAAGCCCGTTAGCTCTAAAGTCATCCTCATCCCACCAATCAATCTCAACTGGCATTTTCTTGTTGATGTACTCGTCTACTCGGGTTTGAATAGCATCTTTCCATTTCCCTTCAATGAGCCCTTGGAACTCGCATGCTGCAGAATCGGGGAAATGTGAGGCTTTTAGCTCATCGAAGTTGGCAACTTCGGCTTCGAGGAGATGCCGAACAGCCGCTCCGAGGACGTGACCTGCCGTATGATAACGAGAATGTAGATTGCGTTTCTCGCTATCAATAATTTGGGTAACAGAATCGCCAGGATTAAAAGTTGACGAGGCGTTTGCGAACCTGCCGAAATGGAGCACCTCGCCATCATTTACGGCACTCATGCGCACCATCGACACGTCGAAACTTGCTCCGCTCGGACTGTTCATCACGCCAATGTCGGAAGGCTGACCACCGCCTTGAGGGTGAAATATTGTCTGCTCTGTAACAACCACACGATCTTCCTCGCTTGCTTGCTTGAAAATACTCTTATCGGCCTCTTCAAGGGCTGCAACCGGTCTTACAGTTGTTACTATAGCCTGCAGAGTATGGAGTTTGGCATTGCGCTGAAAGGCGAGATAAGTGCGCTGCATGTCGGATTAAATTCACCAAGATAACGCTTAATCGCTCGGCATCGAAACAGAAATGTCGGGCTCATAAAATATAACTTCAAACTTGGGGTATCGACGAGAGGCGGCAGACATTTCAAGATGTTATCAAGAATTAAGACCATCTCACGCCCTAAAGGTGGGTCCCAGATTGATTGCATAGCCACTCGGGAAAAAGAGCCGAGACCGGCATTCCTCAACATCGAGCTTCGCATTTTCAGGAGGATAGCAGATGGAATATGACATGCCAGTTCCATGTATTATTGAATAGCCATGCGAGCGAGAAACTTGTGTAATCTGCGTCAGAACCCATGCAGGGTACACAGATTACTGATACCTAGCCATCATGTCAAGTTAAGCCAGAAATGAGACTCGTTCGGCAGGAGTACTAATCGAGACAACCGATAGTATAGTACGCGGCCTGAATCTCTCAATTAAGGGAATTCTTAAACCCCAAATAGGCCGAATTTATGTCTAGTTCAAGTTCTCTGGCTTGTTGCTCGCTCAATTCTTCGGTCGCCTTCATCTGATTCAGCGTTATCAGCCACTGCACAATCTTCCCGCGGTTCTCGAAGTCTCGGTCTGTAACTTTGTTGACACTCTGAATGACATCTGTCAAAAGAGGATGGAGCTGGTCTTTTGCCAAAAGCCCTAAGCGCAAGGCGTCCAAGAAGGTAATGAAGTCTTGTGTCGCTTCAAGGATAAGAGCACCAGATTTGTTGTTTGCTGAAGCAGATGGCTGTGGTGCAGAGCCCGTCGAAGCAGTGACCGCAGTAGACGGCATGCCCACTCTGAGTCGCTCTGTCGCTCTGGGGACTTCAAGCTGTAGAAATACGCTTAGCTAGTACTACTTGAATAGGACAAAAGAAGTTGCCCTTACATCCCACTCGGCTTTAAACTCTTCCAAGCCACCGAACGCCTTAGCTACAGTCTCATCTGCCAATATCGACTTATACTGTTTCAAAGACCGCTCACAAATCTCGGTGTAGTCAGCTTCGGGTATGGCATCCTTGAGAAATGCCCTTTCAAGTTCGTCGAGCGTGACTATAATGGAAAAGATCTCGGCAAGTGAGTCTTGTAAGTCCCGCTCAGCACGGGAGTCCGCCAACCTCACTTCCTGTATGAGTTATATGTAAGTTAGTGGAAACAGCACAGAGCGCCCAACCCAGGTGATGCATACTTCATCTAGATTTATCGTTGCCGAGAGGGTCGTATTGGGAACATAGCTGTGGGGTGTTGGTGCATAAGCTTGTCGCGGATTCATTTTTATTGGGATCCTTAATTAGCTCTAATAAGAGAAGGAGGAAAGAAAAAAAAATTAGAACTATCAAGGTCTGGGTTAAAGTAATCAAATAGAAGACTGGATGTTAATAATAAATGGCTGCCTTCCATTCAGGAAAGCTTGATGATGATTGAGGCAAGGTTGGCAGAATCAAATCTCACCGCCTACAATAATGCCACATGTAGATTAGTGCCAAACTAAGATAAGATCGTAAGATAAGCAGATAAGCAGATAAGCAGATAAGCACCCTGCGATAAGCAAAGCCCCAAAAGTTTTTGAATAATGTTTTCCAACAGGTGCAGCAGCCAGTAACTGACTGTCTTTGCAACATAATCACCAACCGCTGTTTCGCATAGCCATAGTTGTATGCTCATCATTCACCATGGCAGGTGCGAAGAAGAACTTCAAAGCGACCAAGAAATTCGAGAAAAGACATCTAAAAGGTGTACTGGACCAGCGAAAAGCAAATTCGAAGATCAAGCAGAGGCAGCAGGTCAAAGCCAAGAAGCAGGCCAAAAAGGCGAGCGATGCTGAATACTACAAAGGCAACGAGGATGGCGGGAAATCAAGCAACGCCAATGGTACCAAGAAGACAGCCAATGTCAATGATATGAGTGTTGATGACTTCTTCGGAGGCGGCTTCGAGATTATCGAGAAGTCCCTACCGGCCAAGAAAGCATCCAAGAAGCTAGGGAAACGCAAGCGTGATGAGCCTGACCAGGATAGCGGTAGTTCAGAAGAGGGAAGCGATCTCGATATATCTGCGGATGAACAGCCAATTGCAAGCGGAAGCGACGATTCCGACGATGAGGACGTCGATGAGGACATTGGCATGAGTAAGGGGGCCATGGATGCTCTCGCTGAGGACGATCCAGAGTTCTACAAATTCCTGAAAGATAACGACCCCGGCGCACTAGAGTTTGATGATGCCGATCTGGCTGAAGTCGACGAATTGAGCGCCAGTGAGGAAGAACAACCCAAGAAGAAGCGGAAGAAGGACAAGAAACAAATTGACGAGGCAGATGGTTTCAACGAAGAAGCTGGGAAAGATAAGCAGCTGACGCAAGCTATGGTCGCCCGTTGGAGTGCGGCCATGTCAGAGAAATCCTCCCTTAGGGCTGCAAGACAGGTGGTTTTGGCGTTCCGATCTGCAGCACACTTGAACCAGGATGACGCAGAAGAAGAACGGAAGCAGAGTTATAACATTTCCAGTCCTGAGGTATTCCACGATATCCTTGTGGTTGCGCTCAAGCAGATACCCCAAGTTCTCCAACATCATGTCCCCGTCAAGGAGTCCTCTTCTGGCAAGGTCCATGTGCCAACAGACTCCAAGAAGCTCAAGAATCTCTCAATGCTCCTGAAAACCTACATCTCTGCCATCTTACATTTACTTGGCACACTTTCGGACGATGCCACTCTCAAGTTAACGCTTTCGACCATCACACCCCTCGTACCATACCTGCTGAGCTTTAGGAAACTTCTGAAACACCTAATCAAGACTGTCGTTGGTTTCTGGTCTCAATCCACTAGCAGTGATACGACTCGAATCACGGCATTCTTGGTGCTTCGAAGACTTGTTGTCGTTGGTGACAAGGGGATTAGAGAAGCGGTTTTGAAAGCAACTTATCAGGGTTTAATCGCAGGGTCTCGTGTCACAAACACCAACACGATACAAGGAGTCAATCTAATGAAGAACTCTGCAGCTGAGCTCTGGGGTTTGGACCAGGGTATTGGCTATACGACTGCCTTCAGCTTCATCCGGCAGCTTGCCATCCATCTACGTAACAGCGTCGTTCACAACCAAAATGAGTCGTATAAGACCATTTACAATTGGCAGTATATCCACTCGCTCGATTTTTGGTCGTGTGTGCTGTCAGAACACTGCAGTCCGCTAAAGGAGGCCGAGGCTGGGAAGGAGTCTCAACTCAAGCTACTCATCTACCCGCTTGTGCAAGTCACACTTGGAGCAATGCGCTTAATCCCAACCGCTACCTATTTCCCCCTTCGCTTCCATATGATTCGTTCACTTCTCCGTATTTCGCGATCAACTGGGACATATATTCCGCTGGCGTCCGCTCTTTTAGAAGTGCTTAACTCTGCAGAGATGAGAAAGTCTCCCAAACCATCGACAATAAAAGCCCTAGACTTCCATGTGGCTTATAAAGCCCCAAAATCATACTTACGCAGCCGGATCTATCAAGATGGTGTGGGAGACCAACTGGTGGAATTGTTTTCAGAGTATTTTGTACTTTGGTCTACAAACATAGCATTCCCCGAGTTTGCATTGCCTGTCATCGTTATGCTGAAGCGATGGCTCAAGCAGTCAAGGAAGAAGATCGGGGGCAACAACAATAACAAGGTTCGCTCTGGTATTGTTCTGCTCGTCCAAAAGCTGGAGGCGAACGCGAAGTTCATAGAAGGCAAACGAGCCAAAGTCAATTTTGCACCCAGGGACAGGTCTCAAGTTGACAACTTCCTCAAGGATTTCGAGTGGGAGAAAACGCCGATCGGGGCCTACGTTGTCGCGCAAAGAAAAGCAGGGCTTGAGAAGCAGAAGATGCTGGAACAAGCTCGACAGGAGGACGAACGGAAAAGAAAGGAAGAGGAGCAGGAAGCCCTAGAAGAGAACGGTGTCGAGATGGATGAGGATGACGAAGAATTTGACGGACTTGACGGGGATGAAGAGGTTACTGATGAGGAAGAGGAATAAGATGTATCATGGAGTTCAATTCAGCAGATTAATACACCTCGTAGGCTCTCGGTACTAGTTCTCAGACTAACTGCTTACTAGTCACAGAGATGATAAGAACTACCTAACCCATGTTTTCAAACGTGGCTGGCCCAAGGAAAGCTACCTTGCTTAGTGACGTTCTGAATACGCACCATCGGGTAGAGCTATTCTAGCAAAGTTGTGGTAGCGATTGAGTAGTAATATGTACACCTCAAGCGTTAGGCCTCATTTACGGGAGTTTGTATTCTTTCTAACCTTGGTTCGTCTCTGGCGGTCCTTGTTTATTAACCCTCTTAGATATACCATACCAGCCAGCCGGCGTTCAGGTAGAGGGTTCTGTCTTCTTCCCCGGCACCTTTCGCGAGCTCGCATATAGCTGTCTTTGGATAGTGCACTATAACTTTTACGACGTATAAAGCTTATAGCTCATATTTTCGTTTCAGCACCTACGGATCCCTTGTTTGGATTTTTTTGACCAACAACATATTTACAAGAATACTAGACTGTTTTTGGACGCCATTTACTCATACAAGAGTGAAGCTTATAAACACATCACCGTACAAAGACCTTGATGCCCAGAGGTCTGGCGGTCACAAATATGTACACAAATGAATCGACCCTCTCCAGAGAGGCAAGAGCTTTAGAACTGCTCACAGGGTAGCAAGACCAGCCTGGATGGCCTTAATGTAAGTATAATTCGAAGAATCTTCGCCCAAGCTCCATGCCACTACGCAAAATTGGGGTCATTAGCATTTGATTATTTTGGAGAGATCGGGCGGATTTATTAGGGTAGACTCACTGACGCCTCCGAGCCCCTTAGCTTTTACGATACTCTCGAACTTCTGAGCAATGAAGTCTGGCGTGTCCCACGTCCAGAAGTAGCTCGTGGACGAATCCCAGAACCACTGCCCACCTTCGGTCGTGTCGGCCTTTCCGCTAGCCAACACGGGAGGGCCCTCGAGGAACGTCACAGCGCTGGACATGCCGGTGTCCACGCCGTTGGCATCTTCCAAAAGGACTGTCTCGCAGCCGATGGGTTGTAAACATTCGCCGGTGGTCTTGAACCACTTGGCGTAGAAGGCGAAACCGAGGTTCATCTTGCTTGCAGACATGCCCAGACTAAGATATTTCTCAATGGTAGCCAACGAGCCCTTGACTGGCGTATGGTGATTAGTCTTGGTATCGCGCCTTCATTGGACAAACAATGTTAGTCCCTAGTTCACTATAAAGAAACTACACAGAATTATCTGTACCTGTTCATCAAGTCGTAGGTCATAACCTAAACAAAAATGTCAACTTGTCTGAAACTCGCTGTTAAGCCATGGGGGTATTACTCACGTTCACAACATCAACCGCATCGTTGATAATAGGAACCTGCTCAGTGGTAAAGGCGATCATGTCCCTCTCCAACCCCGGCACGGCGATAGAAAGCTCTTTGTTGCCAATCGCGGTTTTGATTTCTTTAAGCAGCACGGCGTAATTGGCAATCTCGTCAGTCTTGCCCGAATTAGGGTTCTGCTTGTAATCCGCTCCGTTGCCGCCAGGGTACTCCCAGTCGATATCTACAGTTCGACCCGAGTTAGAGCAAGTAACAAATAATAACAGCAATAGAGAGGACGTACCAACACAGTCATACCCGAGGTTGTCTAGCGTCGAGGCTACATTTTTCGCATACAGCTTTCGTGAGGCGTCATTCTTCTGGCCAACTGAGAAGCCTGCAGTGTCACCCCAACCTCCGATGGCCATACAGACCTTGACGCCGTCGTCGAACAAGGGTCGTAGAGTGGCCGTACCCACGAAAGGCGTGTAGGTTCCCGGAGGATCAGTAGTGAAGAGAGTGCTGTTTGCGAACGCGGTCACAATATGGGTTATTCCAGCCGTCTGGGACTTGGTGGGAGAAGCAGTATGCCACTGGTCATAGTACATCACGAATCGCGGCGTCGCGGCTGCTGCCGCCGTTACAGCTCGAGAAATATGCATATTGAGATGGTGAAGACGATGCACGATAGAAGAGAAGAGGATTAGTTACCAAGTTCGAGGGATGGTCTGCTATGGTATAACTAACGTTATATAAACCTGACTCGAGAAGTCGTTTGATATGAAGTATATATGAAATCACAGTTTGGGACCCCACGCCTCACTACAATATACTATCCGATCTGCTGCATCCCCTACCCGTGTGAACAAACCCCTATCCGTGTGATACCCTTAACGGGTTGAAATGACTTGTAACGTTGAAGATCACATTCCCTACAAAAGGTATGGATGTTTTTGTTGACTAGGTACACAGTTGTTTTAGAGTTGCATCCTTAGTGCAGTGGATCGCATTCAGCTGAACGCCTTTATTTAGGTTTGGAGCCTCAGGAACTTCCCAACTAGGAGAATCCTCCCGGATATAATTCCCCTCCATGCACAATTGGAGTTTATGATACTTTGAATTTACATAGTCCAAGTGATCCTCGGTAGGGCCCCCTAGCAGTCCTATGCACATACGACCGAGGCAGTTGGCCTGAGAAGCAACATACTACATGTCGGCTCGACTAAAGGGATGGAGAACCATCCCCGGGTGCGTATCCACATCCGAATTCCAGTGTTTCAAAATGATCAAGCCGTACGTATCTCGGCATGCATCTTGTGATGAACGACCCAGGCCTGCCAGGGTCGCACTGCATTTCGAGTGGGTTTGCGTCCCCTCTTAGCTGCCCTTTTTGGAAAGTCGAGGTTAACGTTACCCCGGATTATCAGGGGCAAGGATCAATAAAGCCGAACGAGAGTTAGGCTACCTGTAACAAGTAGATGACCTACTGTGTATAGGAACGATGTGTCAAGGCACATTCCATTATACCAGTTATTAATCGTCGGTACCTAGCACCCGTTAAGGTGGCATGTTTCTCTCCTCCGTCATTTCGTTCATGTAAAGAGTTGGTCATAGGGACAACTAGAGCGCTCCAGCTGTCTAGTAACAATAGTTCCATTTCTTCACTCATTTCCCCTCCCCAGTTCGAACCATCCATAATCTATAAGTTGAAGGCTTAACATCAACCCAGCCATACTGAGATTATGAATCCAATTAGTATATAATATTTACATCAAGGCCAGAACTTTCTACAGTTAGGAAAGGACATCATTTTCAACCGAGAAGAGTGCCCAAATGAATGCAGATTCAGATACATCGCTACAAAACGACGCTACCAGTCACCTAATTACCGTGTCGTCTTTGAGAATAAGAAAGGTTAGAAATAAGGTTGGGAAGATGAACAGGAGCAGAAGGTGCTGAAGATTCAGAACGCGATTCGATTACCTTCAGTGTGTCTAATGATAACTCATCTTAACATCATGAGAACTAGCCGGTTGCTCCAGACTCAGGTAGTTCATGAAGAATAGAGCTGTCTGCCTCATCCTTATATATAATTACCGACAGTTTCCCTTTCGTTTCCGATTAGATTAGTAGGGCTGTTACGTAAGTAATTATCTACATATTTAGTTAAACATGATTAGTTACAGGGGGCTTTAGGGAGTAAAATACGCACATACATACGTTATACTCCGCAGGGCATTTAGTGGGTGACGCGTGCTATAAATAGAGTAGGTTCTAAGCAAGGTTTGGCCCATGGCCCATTACATACTTGGACCTAGACAAGCCGGGCACTCAGAACCTCGGCTTACCGATAAGTGTGTCCGGTTCTGTTCATGGATTCCGCAGGTACAGGTAAATGAGGAAAGAGATATTTAAATTGGAAAATTCGCGGCGCAGTTTCACAAGGCGAAGGAGGTAGGGACTCGAGATTTTTGGCAACAGTCACATACATGAGACTAAATGCCAAGTTCTTAGCTTAATGATACATCGAGGGCCGTTAGGATAGAATCCAGAATGAATTATCCGACTAGTACAATTGATTGCCTCCCGTTGTGTATCGGGATACGAAAAGGGGGCTGGACTCGGGAAAGTTACAAGTACTTACTCAACCTGGGGGGGAAACAAAAAGCAAACGTCTCCAAGATCCTACCTTGAACAGAAATCAGGTAACATTGTCATCCCAGGCCAATTGGCACACAAATTAGGGATTGAGGCTCCCTTAGAGTCTGGTGGCCCGTCAACTTCATCAACAACCCACAGATCCCAATCAACCCGTGGTGTGTGACCGCTCAGCCACCCCTATGTATAACATATGCGACCTCCCAGCTTTAATGGTGGAACACGTCGTGAGTATTAATGGAGCCTTGTCAACAATGTAGAAGTAAATCAATATGAAATAGAACCCTTCCGTAGGTACACACACACAAACACACACATATCGTAGGTATACTTGTTAGATCAAAATCCATAACACATTTGTTAAGCCTTTCTGTTTGTACGTATATAGATATCTTTCTCTCTCTCCTTTAGAATGTGAAAGACTATAGAGCATATATAAAGCACTTGGCAATAGTCATAGTGACTATTAAGATGTATGTGTGTTGTACATGGGCCTCTTAGGTATCTATCTACTGGCCGGTGACGATATTTATGGTCGGGACAGCAAGAACTAGATACGCGGTGTCTATGGCTCCGTATAGAATGAATGGCTCGAGGGCCTCTATTCTTCTAGACGACGCTCTCTGGCTGTGTGTCTATGCTAGTGTGTGATGTATAAGGAAGAGAGTTGCCAGGGGGCG
The DNA here is from genome assembly GCA_022376535.1 of Xylariaceae sp. FL0662B. NCBI lineage: Eukaryota > Fungi > Ascomycota > Sordariomycetes > Xylariales > Xylariaceae > Xylariaceae sp. FL0662B. The sequence continues at coordinate 76,467 of JAJJKD010000056.1, forward strand.
TGGAGCCCCAACTAGCGCGACCTTGGTGAGTGGGGCTAGGTCACCTGACGATATTGCGCACGAGGACGAATGGATTGGTTAGGGCGATGTGGGAATGGTCAGTGCTCAACACGTTAAATTTAGTAATTCCACAACCACTTGTCGATTAGCTCACCATCATCCTTACCAACCACACCCCTTTCAGCGATAAGAACGTAAAACGGGTTTCCAACCGGCCTCTGCTTTAAATCCGTCCGCTCGCGGCTAGCCGGCGGCTAGCCGGAGAAGCACGAGCTCCAAGACTGGACATAGTATCCGCCTTACCTTCTCCTTCGATCTGCCTGCCGGCGGTTGTGAAACCAGATCTGAGGAGTGGAAAACGCGCTGTTAGAAGAGAAATCCGCAGAGATAGCTGAGGGGCTCGTACCTGTATTTGCTTCTCGTCCATCGACACACGCTGCATAATGCGTAACCGTGTATTCTTAGAGGGACTTGAGTTCTGCTGGTATGCAGCCTCAAGAACATCTTTATCCCGGGGACTAATTGCTATATCAGCACACCTACGATCGAGGCCGGCGGTAAAGTACGGCAGCCATACCTGATCCTCTTCTTGCTGCGAATCGGGCCCCTCTCTTGTCCATGTGGCCGGGGGCCCGTCGGTCGCCCTTCTGCTACGTGAGACGGCTCTGCATGCTCGGCCTCCTGATGAACATGGCGAGGTCTGGGGCGATCATTATCACCGGCAGAGTAGCTGCCATCTGCGCCATTCGGATGGCAAGTGGCAGACCTACCACCCTCGGCAGGCGAGACAGCAGTAGAGAGATCGGGTACCTGCGGCGGGCGGTAACTCGAGGCATTTGGCCCGGTGGGTCCGGGCTGAGCCGAGGCCGTCTGGTCTACTAATCCTAACAGAGCTGCGGCCATGTGCCGCTCACTGTCAGTCCAAGCGTACTGTACGACCTCCTCGTCTCCCCAGCCTAGTGCCATGTTGTCCCCCGTACCAGGGTGTTGATTAGCATCTGCAACGCCTTCTGGCATGTCGCTTCCCGTTGCCTCCTTCCTATCCCAACTCTCAAGCTGTCCACTGTCTTGGCTAAGCCCTGACGATTTGCCCGACGACCGGCTTGACTGCCCTAACATTGCCAGAGAGGAGCCACCACCAAGCGGATGCATCGCATCTAACCAGCAGTTGTCATAATATTCCACCTCGGATTCGGACTGTAGAGATTTGCTACTCGACTGGCTTCGTTTAGTATGTCGATTACTGGATCTCGAGGATGTCTCTCGGGCGGGGGCAGAGATTAGTCTCACTGAGGCCGGAGGTGAACCGTTAGATCCGATGTACTTCTGAATGTCAGAAAAGATACCCGGATCATTTTCCAGGTCATCGTCCAGATCATCGTCCAGATCATCGTCCAGATCATCGTCCAGATCATCATCCAGAGAAGGGCTGGGCCAATCCAGATCAGGAACTGAAGCGTCTCTAGGGACTCCGATGATATCCTGAGAAAGGTACTGCTAAATAAACGGTCAAGTCAGCAACGGTCATGCCTAACGGATCAGCTAATTAGATTACATACCTCATATGGCAGGATGCGTAATGTTTCCTCTTCCCCTCCCTGCTCTACAGAAGCGGGATGAGCTGCTCTTACCCCATGTCCTGTGGCGTACGAAGCTGGTGTCGGAGTTGCAGAACGGTCCTCGGAGAATAGAAGCAGCTGCGAAGCTTCACGATAGCAGTCAGCGGCTGAACACCGCGCCTCTGCGTTGATAACTAACATGCGCTGTAAGAGATCGACGAGACCGTCCGAATCCCGACTATTTACTTCCTCGACAACCTTATGACACCATCGCATTCTTTTCCCAGAACCAGGAGGTGGAAGGGCGTATGCGAACCGTAAGATGACGACGCCGAGTGACCATATATCCACGGCTTTCGTATATGTCTGCTGTAAACGACTAAGCCATATCTCGGGAGGGCAGTAGGTCTCCGAGCCGCAGTCTGTCTGTAAGCTGTCGCCTATCTTCGCAAGGCCAAAGTCCGACAGCTTAATGCAGAGGTCGTCAGGGTTGCGGCCGGGATCGCGGTATTTAACGAGGATATTCTCTGGTTTAATATCCCGATGCGCAATTGGCTCGCGCTGTCCGTGAAGGTATTTTAGAGCCGACGTGCCTTGGTGGAGGATTGCTACACACTCCCCGTGTGAGAAGCGGTCACTTGAATGCTGATACTCCAGGTTTCCGAACGGCATATATTCCAGATACATGCGGGGATGCGGCGTTTCCTTAGCGAAACGAAGCCGGATAATATGATTCTGGTAAGATGTAAGTACACAGTCAGACATAGGGGAATATGGCATTGTCGCTTACGTCTGAGATCTTTCTCATAACAGCGATCTCCTTCCTCCAAGCTTCTTTATCGTATTTCTCAGCCACGGGCCGCTTACAGGCGTACACCTCTCCGGTGCTGACGTCCCAGAAACAACTCACAATCCCAGATCCGCCATGGCCGATGATCCCTTGCGGGAGGAGAATTGGACGCTTGACGGGGGTTTGTGCTCCACTGTTGCGCTTCGTGTCGGGACCGCTCTGGAGGCCGAATCCACCGACAAGGTCTTGAAGATTCGCTGCCCCCTGCCTGAATCGCTCAACATTGTCGATGTATGCAGGTGACGTTATATTGTGGTGTGTGACAATGATCTTGAAGCTGATGGTCTCGTGCAGCCGCACGATCAGATTATCCGTGATGTTGGGGACTTCGAACCCGTCGACGATCCACTCGAACTTGCTGCGTCGCTTACTTCCTCTGTCATCGTACGTGACAATAGTTCCATTTGTGGATTCGAGGTCTTTTATGATGAGGTGGTATTGCCCGTCGGCTTTCGTCCTCTTATACGTGAGGGCGAAATGCCGCTTGCTAAGACCCATGCCCTTTGTGTTAGGCAAAACGACATCGCATATGTCCTGGTCTGTCCCAAACACCAAACCCGAGGAAGTTCGTGGCGGACTGCTAAAGCGGAGTTCAATGTAAGGTAGCGTGTCTAGATTATACTCTTCTAGCGGCTCTGTTGATTCTCGGCTGCTGCGGCTGTACAGGTCCTGCTGCTGCGACCGCGGAGGCAGCCTCGGAGGCATAGATCGAGAGCTAGCCAAGATCGCAATTTGCGCATGATAAAACGGATCGTGGTAAGGGTATATTCGGGCAATTAGATCCGTGTCCATGGTTTAAGAATCTCTCTCTCTCTCTTTGTAAAAAAATAAGAAATAAAGAAGCAAGGTGAGCATAGAGCGCGTGGTGAGTTATCATCATATTTATATACCTAGGTATATAGACCAACACATGCAACAAGTACGATGTAGTACAAGTTATCATCATGTTTGTAATATCACATGCACCAAGTACGATGTAGTACAAGTTATCATCATGTTTGTAATATATAGACCAACACATGTAACAAGTACGACGTAGTACACTGTACAAGTTAACGGCTCGCCAAACCCCGCAGCCTGGTTGGTTGACCTACGCTCACAGTTGGCACCTAATAACTTTCCATCTGTAATAAAGAAGCAGGGCCGCCCAGAAACAACTCCATACGTTGGGACTAACTCGGCGGCTGCTTGAGGCCACCTACCACCTGAACAATTTCGTGCGAAACACGGACCGATCACAATTGTTCCTATTCATCATACTTCATTCATTCATCGATGTTAGGCGACGATAGAATGGCCTCCTCCCAATACACATCTCGAACCATCTTAGCTCGCGACATCGTTGCTTATAGCGATGCCGAGCTGGACCGGTACCTGGAAGAACGCCGTTTCGATGACGGGGCAGTAGACATCAACGTCGAGGACCCGGAGAATCTCTCGCCGAGTTTTATCCAGCGACTAAGGTAATGGCCCTTATTGCCCTTCTTCCTGTCGATATCTCGCGTCTCATCCTCCTGACAACCGGATAGAGATCGGGCAGAACGCCCCGGCAGTCCAGACCAGTCCCGCCCAGTCGATGCCGACCAACTTACCTCGCGACTGCTCGATATTTCTTCCGGTTGGGACACGTCGCTGCGACGTCGATACGAAGATTCTGAGGGCTATAGCTCTGGTGCCACGACACCCACGGTCCTCCCTCCCGAAGTTAGAGAGAGAAAATGTTACAATGAGCTCGTCAGGGAGGGGGGCCGGCCCGTCTGCTCTATTGATCTTTTCGACGAGGTTGTTCAACATCCGTTATCGCACTGGGATATGCTACGGCCTTGGGTACAATATTCCCCTGATCTCGATCCCGATCCCGAGGAAGCTGATGGTCTCGAATGGGGTGCTTTTTATGAGCAGATGTGGGACTGGAGAAAATTCCGCAAGTGGCAGAGATATATTCGAAAAGACTATATCGGGTTTGACTCTACGTACGCGTACGTACGAGGTGAAGGACGCGCATTCTCCGATTACAATGAGGCGGTTAGGATACTCCGTGCAGAGTACGATTTCACCCGGCCCTTCCAGCTACACAAAGACCCAATGGAGCAAGACAAGCTGGCCACCTGGATCGAATACCTCGGCTACCAGTGCTGGGTGCATTACAGATGCACCCAGAGGATCAAGGGTATGCAGCCAGCATACGACATAGCCTGGAAGAAGCTTGTGGATTCGAACGTGCTGAGGCCATTCGAGACCGAAGAGTACGTGCAGAATACTTACGAGTGTGGGAAACGGCACCAGAGCGACAGGTACGAGGCTACCAAGGCCGCGGAGTCGGCCGAAAGGGCCACTAAAGCGGTCGTCGCATCGATGTACAACGACGCCCATAACCCGAAAGGCGCTCGTCTTACTTCGCAACAGCGTATGCAGAGGATGTTAGCGGCCAAATCGAGGCTAGAAGCGGCGAAAGAGTCGTTGACATTGGTTAAGAGGCGAAATGACCTTGTTGCTGAATTCAGGCAGGCGATAGGGCCGTTAGGAGTAGGCGCTGAGGGTTACGTGACTGCAAAGAGAGATGCCAAGCGCTATAGCTTGCGGATACGGTGGATCCTGGACCAAGTCCCGCTGATCGAGGCCGAGTCCAACGGATCCAGCGTGGCCGAAACTGGTCTGGACACCGTACGCGGCACGAAGAGACGACTCAGTCGCGACGCGGACGATGAGGCAGCGCACGATCGAGACATCAAGAAACAGAGGCAGGACGCTGGGACTTCCGGCCCGCTGCTAGCCTGCGAGGCTGGTCCCGGTTACCAAGGAGGGAAACCAAAGCGCGGCCGCGAGGATACAGCCGACGATGGACTGCCTTCCAAGCGGGTCAGGAACGGTAGCCGCCACCTGGATTCTACTGTTGGGATATTTGATAGTGCCAATGCAGGATTGACTGAGGATCTGCAGAAGTCTAAAACTCCCACGATTAGAAGAGGAAGCGGCAAGGAGCGCGCAGTAAAGACTGCAGAAAGACCCATCTCGGAGCAGAGCAAGCCCTCCAGCGATCATCTGCAGCGAAGGAGGAGAACAAAAAATACACGTCCGTCTTCGACAACTATCCAACCGCTTCGTCGCAGTGCCAGGATTGCGGCCCGTCAAGAAACGGCGCAGACCGTTATGACTCGATCCGGCGCCGCCAAAAGCCCATCCCGACGCTCACGCCGAAGGATGGCACAGTAACTAGCGCCTCCATCACACACGTCCCTTCCCAGACCGCTATTAGGAACCTGAAGACAGGGATGATAACGACCAAGCTGCGGCGACGGCCAAGGCAGACCCTATAGTCGAGGAGACATCTCAGGCGGAAGATGTCCGTCGGCTAGTACAGAATAGCAGGACCCGTCATCCTTCACTTCCAGATCCCGTACTTCTACGGCCAATGCACTACTTGCCAGACAACACAGCCGCGCAGAGCCCGAGTCTCTGCTCGTCCCGACAGCAAGCATATCAACGTTAGCCAGACACAACTAGCCATATCGCAACTCAGCCGGGGATCGAATCGGGTAGCACTAGCTCTCCCGCAACCCTCTCAAACAAGTAATACGGCAAATCCAGTGTCGTAAGGTTTTCTATTAGCCGAGTCATTGCGGCAAGGCACGTTTCCCAATATCAAGTCTACGATGAAGAGGAGGTACATAAGGCGATAAGATAAAAGCGGGACGCCTCGGGCCAAGCGCAGGGGAAAGCAACTTGGGTTCACGATGGGCAGAGAGCCATGTAGCAGAGGTGCAGCTATCGGATTGGACATACCCGTTAACCTGGCAGGGCCGGGGGCAGCGGGCAGTCCCAGCGGACCGATGGATACTGCGTCATCGGCACTCCTGATGGCATGGCTCTTCCTAGAAGGCCGAAATTCTTCCAGTCATGGTCGTTAATCCGACAGGGTCAGAGGCAGCGGCGTAGGCTGGAAGATATATTTCGTGACGTCGTGAACACTTCCTGGGCATGGTCGTTATCCTGGCAGGGCTGGGTGCAGCGGCGGAGCCTAGGGAGAGGTTTCACGGCTTTGTCCCTGGAATGTGCATTTCGCCAATATCTATAGATCTGGTGTATTATTTCCGGTCGGCCTCGCAGTGATAATAAGATCGAGGATCCCGAAGAGGAAGCCTTCCGGGTTCCGTTTCTGAACCTGCACGTCATATCATCATGTGGTGTTGTAAACCAATAACACATCTACTCTGCAATGGCTGTCAGTTCTGCGTATTAGAATCTCATTCTTCACGTACCTATGTATTATGTATTGTAACTGAAGGCTTTTGTTGGTCTTTCAGCTTAATACTTGCGTTGGTGACCTGCGACTGGAGTATCCACACCACTAACTACCTCTCCTAGTTATGAGTACAAATAGGTATGGGATTGGTTAGTGATAGTATGTTTATCTCGCTTTTGCGTAGATGGGGTGCAGTGTTGCGTGGTCCTAGGACTCTGGCTATAAGCAGAGGAGTCCTGGGAAATGGGTACAGTGTAATCCGGGGAGTCCCGAGGAATCCCTAGAATACCTGGAATTTGTAGCACTTTAGGAGCTGAAATGCCGTATAAATAACTATAATGTAATAATAGCGAGGCTGTAGCAGTACTGAATAGTATTGGTATAGTAATATAAAGATTGATGTCTTTCTCTCCTTTAAAGTGGGAAAGACTATGAAGCATATATAAAGCACTGGACAATAGTCCTAATGACTAAGCATGGCTACATAACATATAAGAAGTATCCGAACGCCGGGAAACCCAAGGGTTAAAATATGTTTTTAATATAATATACTCTTATAATCGTTAAACTTTAATTTATCTCTCAAAATTCATCCGATATTCTTTTATCAAGTGGTTATAAAGCTATTAATTCTTTTGTTAATTTTCAAGAAAGTAGTAAGTTAAGCCGTTCGGACACTTTCCTACCCCCATTGTACCGTATATATTGTATAATTGGTTGTTAAGGGTCCGACGCACTAATCATCTAACAGCCCCTGCGACCACCTCTGCACTTGACCATACCCAGCCCAACCAAAAAACAAACCAATAGACATTAACAGTGGAGTTGGGTCTAATGAAAAAGGGGTTTAGCTCAACATCCAATTTAGATGGTAAAGGCGGTATAGTGCGGGCTGCACAGGCAGAATAGGCCTCCGAGATTGAAGCTCAGCCCCCTTTATAAATGCGACTATAAGACCAAAACTCTTTACCGTGACCGCGGTGAAGTTTTCCCAGACTATCCGTGAACAGTAGTTTGATTAAAAGAAGTAAATTTTTATCTCTGTCCCCTCTTATTGTTTTCAAGAATCTGAATCATATTCCGCTGGCACAACTCCCCTTAACAAGCCCAAATTGGTACAATGACGCGAACACATAAAGAGAAGCCTCGTGGCGGAGGACTTCCGTCGTATGAGGATGCCACTGGCTCTTCTTCCCAAAGCAATCAAGGACAAGCATCGCAAGAGTCCGCAGCAGATGGACCGACATTAACTTCTCCTTTCAACTTCCCCTTAGACAACACCGTACTGACTTACTTGTCATCGGACGTAATCGAGCCCCCAATTGCTGTCCCTCAGATTAAGTCGGACGCGACAGCGCCTTTCCTCCACGCATACTGTCCAACATTGCTGCGCCACGGCATCACGCCGGAAAATTGGCGAGCTTTTCTCGACACCATGTCAGGATTCCTCGCCGCGACAGTCTCGGAGAAGGCCATTAGCCACGCCGCCGAGATAGCACGGCACGTCGGCGACGTCTCGAAGCGCCTTGGCAAGGACACGTTAGCGCGCATCAAGGCTACGGGTACTCGGATTGGCGACAATGCGAAGAAGGGACATTTCCTCGCCGCTACCGTGGGCCTCTTGGAGGGCACCATCGCCCTGTCGGTGGGGACCTCGATCCTCATCGTGCAGTCCGTCGTCTCGCTTCCGATGGCCGTTGTGGGCGCCGCGACGCGGAAGCCGCAGACGCCCAAGGAGCGCGCCGTCGCGTATGCTGCGGCCGCGAATGTCGAGTGGTTCCATCAGCGGGGGCTGAGTGTTGTGCTCTTGGACTCGGCGGAGCTCAGCCGGCTTCTGGGAATGACTGTCAGCCAGTTGCTAGAAACTGCACATTCTGCTAAAGATCCGAGCGCGACGTGCCAGCTCGCCGCGCTGGGGAAGCATATCGCGGAGCTCGAGATCGATACTCCTGCCACGCTACAACTAGAGGCTACGACGCTCTGGGTGGTCGTCGTCCCCACTCAGGGAGGCTAGGCGGAAGAACGGGGAAATGGGCAGGGAAAGGGGAAAGGGGAAAGGGGAAAGGAAAAGGGAAGGGGAAAGGAAAGGATAGGTAAAATAGAGACGCGAATCATCGGGTAATAATACAGTCCAGAACCTATTGCGGTTTTCCTGGATACCCAGCTCCTCTATTTTCAGACGTAGAGGAGCAGCCACCTCTAAGGCTACCAACACCACTCAAGTAATGTAGCAACTAAACTCAGTAAACGAAGCAGCTGGGCTTGCAGATATAATAAATGAATTTGGTGCCATGGAACTTCTGATTCTACCTAGCCATTTGCATAGGTTATAGACAAGCCTTTGGTACGCCCAGGCTGCAAAGAGTATGGTTATGAAGTGAGGGGTGGTCTCCAAGGTTTCGAAGCCTTTTTGAAGCCCGGATCATGGCTGAAACTCTAGCGTTAAGATATTTAGCCTACCATCGGCATTATATTCGCAGACTCTAGAATTGTTGCTAGTATAGTCCAAGTAACCGGCATATATGGTTGAAAAAGGCTAGGACGGAATAGTTAAGGTTATATAAGTCCCATGCTATAAGACGGCGTGAAAACGTTGATTCATGTTATCACTATCATTACTTATGATGGGAATTCCACCTATGAGAAGTATTTGTAGGTTTTTAGGGCAAGAATACGATTATATGCACAATAAGTCTTTGCTCTGATAATAGTGAGGTGACTGTCAGCTGGTAAAAACAATGCGATGGCCATGGACAAGACCTTGGGCTAACTAGAATGAATGCTATCTTACAGAATGTGGCTCCTTCAATCCGTGGAACGGGTATTGGAAGTGTATCGGCAAGCTTATTCAGGTGGCGTATCCTCTATATAATTCTTTAACTTCATCTGGTATATCGTACAAAAATATATCTATTTAAACCCGTATGTCTCCAAGACCCAGAAAGTACCTACGGAAATATCAATACTTGGACATTATTTGGGACTTGCCATATCTGCGAGGGCCTGAATTGACTAAAGCTATAGAAATACCAATACACCGATCTACAAACCACTTCCCGTCTAACAAACCATATAGCAACAAGCAGGGTTTCTTGCTGTGCTAATCATGTAGATTACCTAGGACCTACCCCACAAACCGTCATACCTATCCAACTTCATGAACGGTTCTCGAAAATAATCCCTATTAAACTTCTCGACCAGCTCGTCGCTTTCGACCTGAGGGAGCTTCTCGACGTCAATCGGATCTGGATCTGCCTTCGCCTCGGCCTTTTCCTTCGCCGCCGCCTCGTCCCCTTGCCTAATTCCCTCTTGGATCACATCCAGAAGCTCTTGTAATTCCGGACGTCTACGTACAATCTCAAGTTAGCAGATATTCTTCTGAGATGATTGTGGAGTTCCGTTTGACGCTTCGGGATTTTCAGCTCTCGAAACACCCCAGAGAAACAAAGGGAGCTCTTAAATTTAGCTGAGATAGGAAAGATATGACTTTGGGGTACGTACTCCTCCTGGCTGTCCGCCATGCACCGCGCGATTAGAGATCGTAGGGGAAGCGGGTACGGCGCGATCACGGGCTCTAGCTTATCCGCGGTATCGATCATTTGCCAACCGTAGGTGGCGATGGCTTGAGAGGCGCCAGGCCCTTGTCGCAAGGTCCGAAACCTGAAAGACCAACTTTTCGTATGCCGAAGAGTAAGGAGGTTGAACATAGACTGGTGAATCGTGTGGTTAGCTTCCGGACATAGGTACACTGGGGACAGCTGTGTCGCGAGAGTAAATACGTACGATCCCTACTCCCCATACGTTCAATTTATGTCCAATTGCATCTTTCGGTAACGATCTTTCTGGATCTATTTGTTCCTTCGTGGTGAGATACACATGTTAGTTTGGACTTCACTGTTTTCCTGTCACGTTGTGAATGATGTGGGCTTACCGGTGCAAGATAGGAGCGTTTCCCTCTTTCTACATAGAACATTTTTCTAGGATATAATTAGGAACAATACACACTACATGTTGGAAGCATGCTTCTAGTACTCATCGTCAGTCCAATTGTTTTGTGGATCGAAATCGATCATGCATCCATAGTCCGATATCTGTGGTAAATATGTATTAGCCTGCGATTAACCTCAGTTAGAGGGTAAGACGAACCTTGCAAATAGGCGTGCGACTATGCTCTGGGTCTTGTGAATAGCTGCCGAGCTCTCCAATAAATACTATGCTGTTATCAGACCTGGACGTGCATGATTGCACAAGGGGGAGGGGGGGCTTACTATTTGAAGGGTCAAGATCACCATGAAGAACTTTTGTTGGTGGCGATGTCGGCTTAACTTCCTCGCGCAATATAGGCGCCACTCGAAACTGCGGATCCGGGGGTGGATAAGCCATTCCAACAATACATCTTGCTACTATTCACGCAGGAATGCTCAGCAATCTGTACTAGGGAGTTAAGGGGGCACCTTATCACTTACAGCACAAGAATATTCGCCAAAGAACTCGACTCGGAATGAACTCGAGTTTTCGGTTCTCGGGGGGCAGGGTGTCGTTCAGCTCTACCGACTCGTTGATCCGAATGATCAGCTCCCGAAGATCGCACTTGTCGAGCACTTCCATGATCATGACGGGATCGAGCCCCGCCGCCTGGTTGTAAAAGTCGTTACGTAGAACATCCTGCCCGAGGTTGGCGAGCTGGATGAAATGCTCGGATGTGGAAAATTTCTATGTTGCAATAACAGTATTATTAACAATGTGCAGGCGGATTAATCGAGGGGAGAGACCGTCCACATACCTCCATCCATGTGACCTCATTTCTGAAGGCATCTTGGGCGCCGGAGCCGGTGGCGTTGATCGGATATTTGACGGCAACGTCTCGTACATGTTTTCCGGCCTGGTTGCGTACCTCCCACTTAAGACATTCGGAATTAGCTACTTGAACCACGTGAAGCCTGGAAAACACATGTCCTAAGCGCCATGCTATCATCATCCAAGAGCCTCAGGCGCCACAAATCGACAAGAAATCCGAAGAGCTACGTACGAGCTGAACAACACCGTAACCGCCCCATCCCAGTACTCTCTTATATCCCAGGTATTGTGGACTATTGCGTTCGAAAAACTGCTTGGAGGCCACCCATGCTCTATTAGCCTCTATAAACCTTGGGTCCGTTATATCTACGGCACTCGATCTATTTCGGCGTATACGGCGCACTAGTTACGGACCGTGTTAGTACCCGAGAGTTGGACATGATAGGAACTGAGGGATCAATTAATACATCCTCCGGGGTTTTTCTGTGCTGGCTCTTCCATGCTTATTGTTTTTGTTTTGGGTGATCTATTCACGGGAGTCTTTCAAAATTCGAGATTTTTTTCTATATTATATGTAGCGCCGGTAGTATGAAAAAGTCGAGATATACAGATTTCATAGCATTGAAGTGAATCAACAAAGCGCCATTCGTCCCCTTGGCGCAAATATCAGTATTTGTGCCACGATAGAAGAAGTACAAAGGAATGTCTGTTTCCGGCCGAAAGCAAAGTGTCTACAAGGGAGCTTTAAGAATCAATTATATCCGTCTCGCATTCAAAAGAAAAACACAAAAGCATTTGTAAAAGTGTTTCTATGAGAATAATATTATAACTGCTATTGGGCCTGGGACAATAATATCACCAAGCGTCCTTTGATTAAGAGCCTCGAGGGAACTTCCTTTTGTACCTGCAAAATACCGCAGGTTTCTCTATTGACGATGCAAAAACTCGTATGCCACGAGGCATCAATGTAGACGGTGTAGCAAAGTATGTTATCTAACGGCGATAAAATCAACAGAAAAGGGGCCTAGGACTAGACTGCTAGTTACAACGATACCCTCTGTTCGAACGCTGATTTGCCAACCGATCTCGAAGTGTAATCCTCCGAGAAATGACCGACTCTGACAACGAGTGAAGGTCACTCCGGGGCGAATACTATTAGGTAGTCAATTCTATAAGAGACCCTACACTAGAGCCGTAAAGTCGAATCTTGAATCAGAGCCAGGGCGCCGAGACCGGGGCCATCAGACGACAACAGGTGTTGTCGGGAGTCGGCATGATCGGTTGGGCGACCAAGGTACGACGGGTTGTTCGGTTGCCGCAGGACGCACACCTGAGAACGAGTGCGGGCAAACATGGCGGTCAGCACTTGGTAGAAGTCGACGACTAGTTTTTCGATCCGTATTTTAGAAACGTGGGATGAAACCACGATACGATACCGGTCGTGTGGTTATCACGCGTTAAGGTGGATGGGAAGAATTATCCGCGGTGGGCACCGCGCGAACTATACGATTTAGGCTAAATACGAAAGAGTATGGGGAGCAGAGCAAAAGACGAGAGGAAGTGGGACCTTGCTGACGTTTGCGCTCAGGTCGGCTCTCGGCGAAATCATTCTCCAAGCAAATCAGGGGTGGCGCGTAGGTATCGTGAGCTATGACTTGGTAACTACGTAGGCGAAACACGATGGTCGTCCTGCTAGCTGAGGACTGCTAGCAGTACCAACGGCTTCTTCGCCTGTTTCTAGACCTTCTCCCCTCTCTAGTATAAACTGGATCTGTCACGCGCGAGGCCTAGGCATCGGTGACTCCTTTTTAAACGCACAAATCAGATATTACCATGAATCCCCATTCCATTACATGGGAATCGCGGGCGAGCAGGTGTCTTGGTAACCATTATCCACGCCAATCAGTTCGGGAACGTATGACCGCTTGGTTGGTTTCGAAGCAGCCTCTCGCGATGCCTTTTTTTCCCAAGTAGCCGTCTCCGCAACAAGCGCGTGATACATGGGAATTGAGATAACGATATGTATCCAGCAGGGTAGATTGTTCTATTCCATGGCCGGAAAGGTATAAGAGGCTTGTCTGTGGCTGCTTTGATCATGCGGTCTTATATTTCTCTTTCCTCTTCTCGCCCATCCTCAAACAGTTGCTTTGTCGCACTAGCCAGGTGTATAGGAATAGAAGGCTATCATCAAATAACGAACAATTGACACACTCCCAGGTCCATCAAAATGGTTCCAACTCTCAAGCTTAACAGCGGCTATGAAATGCCCCAGGTGGGCATGGGTCTTTGGAAAGTTGATAATCCCGTTGCCCCCGACACGGTCTATACCGCCATCAAGCTCGGCTATAGGCTATTCGACGGCGCCTGCGGTAAGCCAGCGCGAAAGTCATTTCCTTTTGCCTTCGCGTCGAGAGTAGTTTCTCCTTGTTTGTCGCGGCTCGCGCGAGAGCAAGCAGCCTCCCCCTTCTCGCTCTCATTACCCTCGCGATGCAGGGGACCCCTGTCTGATCTCGGGGAATTTGCGCAAGCTAAGTGCTCACGCAAATCTTCCCTTGAGCAACTCCTAACTCAGTTTAACGTTCGTACGTTGCTAACTTGTGGCTTTTCCTAATACCAGACTACGGTAACGAGAAGGAATGCGGTGAAGGCATAGCGCGCGCTATCAAAGAGGGACTCGTGAAGCGGGAGGACCTGTTCATCATATCCAAGCTCTGGCCCACCTTCCATGACAGCGACAAGGTGGAGCAGGCGTGCCGGCGCTCGCTGGCGGACTGGGGCCTCGAGTACTTCGACCTCTACCTGATGCACTTCCCGGGGGCGCTCAAGTACGTCGACCCTGCGGTGCGGTATCCGCCGGGCTGGCACTACGACGGCGTGTCGCAGATCGTCAAGTCCAATACGCCGACGCACGTGACGTGGGCGGCGATGGAGGCGCTGGTGGGCAAGGGGCTGGCCAAGTCGATCGGACTGTCCAACTTCCAGGCACAGCTGATATACGACATGCTGCGCTACGCGACCATCCGGCCGGCGGCCCTGCAGGTCGAGCACCACCCTTACCTAGTGCAGCAGGACCTCGTGGCGCTCTGCAAGGCCGAGAAAATTACCATGATGGCTTATTCCTCGTTCGGTCCGGCCTCGTTCCTCGAATTTGGTTTCAAGCACGCCGAAGCCCTCGTGCCGTTGATTAAGGACGACCTGATCACGGGCCTAGCAGCCAAGTACGGCAAGCCGCCGGCGCAGATCCTGCTACGGTGGGCGACGCAGCGTGGATTAGCTGTCATCCCGAAGACCGTTTTCTTGCAGGAGATGGTGGAGAACCTGGGATGTACCGAGTTTGACCTGGACCAAGCAGATATCGACAGCATCACCGCGAAGGACCGAGGGATCCGTTTCAACCAGCCTATCAACGTAAGTTACCTCTCCTCTCTTCCTCTCCTTTCAACTCCCTGGCTCCTTCGTATTCTTCAGAATCTTTTGTTGTAACAGTTTTGCCTGTCGGCATTCCCGATATGAAACCAAGCGTTATAGATAATTCACTAACCTGTACACCCACGTCTAGTACTTCCCCACCGACCAGATGTGGATCTTTGGTTAAGCTGACTGCCGTGGCCAAGCCTTGTTAACTGCCGTCGCATGCAATGGACTTGATTAAGCGAAACTGCATCTCGATAGAGAATCTTGCCTGTCCACGTGCGCGACGTGGGCAAATAATTCTGTCTCACGTTCCAAGTAGTACTTTTAAGTATGTGTGTTCTTAATCAAGGCAAGCATATCGCTAGAGTGGTGGATGGACTGGCTTTTGTCTTCTGTATAGTAGCATCACAATGTGACGGAAAAGCTTGAGAACCTTATCGTAAAAGTGGTCAAATCCCATTTGCGTGAGCTTATGGACATCTCAGATGAGACTCTAGTGTCCAATTACTTAGGTATTATTTTGCTGCGTAGAACTTCCAAGCGCCGTCTGATGCAAGGCCAGTTAACTCGAGTAAGGGGCCGCCATCCCAAAAAAATACAACCCGATAAATGATATGGCGAATTATCGCTCGATAGTTGACCGACCCTGTATTATGAGACCCCGAAACGCCATGCTATGCAATATGAAGAAGGAAGGCCCTGCATTTTTGTGTACCCCTATCCAGAGTAGGTGGTCAAACTGTTTTCACGAAAGCTATTTTTTCTAATCAGCTGCATGTCCCCTCTGCTAGTTTGCATAACCAGATACTCACTGGCATCTATTTGTTGCAATTGTGGCAATGCAAGCCGCACCTTATTTCGGTACAAGGCCGGCTGCTTCAACTGGACAGGGTTTCCTTCAAAGTAAACCGTCGTCAGATTTTCCTTGTCGGCCAATTCTTGTTCAATATCTGCGATGTCGGACAGTTGATTGTAGCTCGCCCATACTTCCTCGATATTCTTCAAGTTGCCTACGCCCTTCAAGCTTTTAACCATATTGTTGGAAATGTCGATAATTGTCAGATTGGGGTTTCCGTCCAAACCATCAAGACTCCCGATGGCATTGTGCGAAATATATAGCTCTTCCAGCTGAGGAACTTGGCAAAGAGGCGAGAGGTCCTTGATTCGGTTTGACTGAATGCTCAGCAGCCTCAATTTAGGCAACCCGGCAAGGCCCTTGAGCTCGGTGATCTTGTTTTTAGCCAGCCACAGCTCCTCCAAGTTTTTCAATGAGTCGAGATTCTGAATCTCGCGTATTCTGTTTGATCCCAGCTCGACTTGTCGCAGTTTTGTCAGGGTATCCAGCCCTTGGATAGTGCTGATTTTGTTGGAAACAAAGAACAAATCGGTAAGCTCTGTTAGGTGGTCGATGTTCTTGATGTGCTTGATCTTGTTGAAGCTGAGGTCGAGAGTAGTGAGCTTCGTCAGCTTGTCTAGACCCTTAATATGCGAAACGAGGTTATCGTAGAGGTCGAGTTCTTCCAAGGTGGGGCCCAAGCAAGACAGTCCCTCAATATGCTGGACAACGTTCTGACGTAGACACAGCCGCACAACTTTCTTGAAACGCTCTAGTCGAAGGGCTGGAATAGAGGCAATTCTTGAATGGGTAAGACTGATGTCGTCAGTGTCGGGGTCTTCGTCATCAAGGAGATCTAAGTGAGGCAGTCAGTTACCGGGTTTCTGTGTGGCCTACGTGCCGATCAGTTTCGGCTTAAATGAACTTACCTTCGTCGGCAGATATCTCCTCGCCTTGAAGCACGTTCTCATCGTCCGAGTACTCAGGATCGGATAGAGCTTCGGGGTTCTGGATCAAAGGATTACGATCGATTCGTAATTTTCCGTCCCAGCCTTTGCTGTCCCTTAAGCCCGGACTGGGCTGGGCGTCTCCCCGCTCGGAGTGGATGTCGTCCTCGACCACTTCAATACGGTGAGGTTTCGACTCGTTGCTGATTCCATCGATTGTTTCTTCAGACATATTGAGGGAGGTGGTAGTGTTTGGCGATGGTGAGCGGCAAAGGAAGAATCTTGAAAGATGAGAAGGGAAAGCTACATGAAGGCAGGAGAAATGTAGAATGTTTGGAGACATGACGGCGGAACAAGTTGAGGGCCGGAGGCAGTCCTGCGTAATAGGCCACTAAGAATCGGTCAAATCCTCCAATCAGGGTTTTCTACTGAGCTGAAAGCGGGGAACATTAGCCCCGATCGGTCCATGCAACTTACGCTGATATAGGTACCTTACAGTAGGTACCTACCTGTAAGCTGGTGCGGGTCGCCTCAGGGTCTCTCTCACCTATGACGCACTCATAACCTGGAAGGATGCGTACCTGGATGTAATTCAAACCTAAAAAGATAGGAGGCAGCTGGAGGTCAGGGCTTGGGTACATACAACCTTTATTGCCTTAGGTAACCTACTGCACATACAAGGTGTTACCTAAAGAAGTTTCAAGATTTCAAGATATTGGTTGGGGGCCAGCCTTCTCTTATCGTCTCCAGCATCATCATCATCATCATCATCGTTCCCTCTACCAGGTTTAAGCTCAACGCGAGATCTCCCTCTCCCACCCCCCCTTTTCCACACCAAGCTAGAGCTCGTTCCAGCACAACGTTGGATAGCCAACGTCGCTGTCAAGCACATATGTATGCAACTCTCTCCAACCTACCATATAATGTCGGGAGATGATTTGTCCTGATTGTTCATCCACTCATATATATCGCGCTTCCAATTCACCCCGCATAAAGCCTTTTCAACCATGTTCTCAAGCCCCCAATCACCATGCTCTTCTTTCGCGGCGCTTGTATGCTGTCCACTCGGCGTATTCCCAAGCTGCCTTTCACCCCATCAGTACCTTCCACGACATCTCGCGTCAACACGTTGACATGCAGGAGGACTTTTCACCTCGAGGGTCTAGTGCTCGCCCCGGTGGTCTTTAGCGGCTTATTCGTAGCATTATGGACTTGGAAGTGTTTTATGATGGTCATATTTCAAAATCACA
Source organism: Xylariaceae sp. FL0662B (assembly GCA_022376535.1). NCBI lineage: Eukaryota > Fungi > Ascomycota > Sordariomycetes > Xylariales > Xylariaceae > Xylariaceae sp. FL0662B. Next base: position 94,362 of record JAJJKD010000056.1, read on the forward strand.
TCATCTATATGCCTTGGCTCCCGCCCAATGCCCGCCGCGAGAAAATTGAAGACTACGCCAGGCGCTGCGGGGGCATCCAATGGCGACAAGAAAGAGTGCGTGCTACTGATGGGACCGATCTTGCTCTTTGCCTTACCGACCTGCGCCTTGGATCGAGTGTATCACCCGGTCCGCCGGATACGGCCTTTTACATTCTTTACTTCCAGGGTCTGCATTATATCCGTACCCAATCAAGCCAATTCCATGGAGCTTACCGTTGGTGACAGGAAATGCCTCCTCAATACCCCCGCGGCTTCCGGACCTGTCTTCAACATTGTGTATGCTGAAAAGATCCCTGCTACAGGACTCCAGAAATATTCAGTGCACTATGGTGTGCCTTAGTTACAGAGGTTATTGGACCTCGCGAGGTCGACCCAACGAGAAGGGCTTGAGGATCGATGCTGCTGCGGCTCTTGATTGGATTTCCCAGTTGCATCTTAAATCTCGCGGTGGGGAAGGCCAGCGATCCATGCCACCGGCAGACGTTGTCCTCTGGGGCCAAAGTATCGGTGCTGGGGTAGCTACGAACCTCGCTGCCGAATATCAAATGCCCGAAAACATTCGCCTTAATGGGTTGGTTCTCGAAACACCTTTTACATCTATCCGTGCTATGCTACAGGTAATTTACCCACAGAAGTGGCTGCCATACCAGTATCTGTGGCCATTTCTGAGAAACCATCTTGACAGCTCGAAGAACATAGAGGTCATAGCCCAGAAGTCAACCCCGGAGGTGTTGATTCTAGAAGCAGCTAAAGATGAGCTCGTCCCTGCGCAACTGAGCCAACAGCTGTATGACAAGTGTCTAGAGGCTGAGTTGCCTGTCGTGAGGAAGGCCGTTACCGGAGCTTTTCATAACGATGTAATCTTCAAAAGTGAAGGTAGAAGAGCCGTTGCTGATTTCATGGCGCGTAAAATCATGGCGTCGCCTGCGTAATCTAAACTAGGCTACTTCAAACGACATATGGTTGTTCAAATCCATTATAAGATGGGTCAATAATTCGAAGATCAACGCCACGCCTCAGCGAAAACGCTAAATTCACATCTGAGAATGTCTTCCCAGCCAACCTGACCACTCGGCTCCTATGAAATTGAAGTTCAAAATTAACGCCCAGGGTTAACAATATCAACGGATATCTATTACCGAAGAAACAAGAGTTGATATCTCTCCTTAGATCAAGAATCCGGGAGTAAGTCCGCATCATTACCCTCGATTACTCTGAAGATAGTCTTAGGATCTGTCTAATACATATGCCTAAGGTTAAATCCACACAGTATGTCATTCTTTTGTATCTATTAGTCTCTTAAGGCTCATGTCCCGGTTGTTTAAATTCGGGAACCGTGCTAGTCATGGGATTTAATGTCATAATACCTACTGCGCCTATGCAATGCAATGAGTTAGTCGGAATCACTCTGAAGACTAGAGTTTCAGTTTTCATTATTACCCCAAGACTCGCGATGTCATCGTGCACATCTCCGTTGATATCTACTATCTGACGTTATTCCTCAAAGTACTTTCTAGTTACCCAGAATCCTAGTCCTGATGGATAGTCCGAAATTTGCGCTCCAAGCCCAGCTGGCGCCCAAGACAGACTATCATAGCCGTTCGTCTTGATATGGGTCTTAGCTAGGTCCCACGAAGTACTTTGACCTTACGTTGGTCCGGTAGAGATTGACTACTTGGTCTGATACATAGTTAATACTCAAACCCCATTCTCGCACCACTTCCCCCTATTTATTTTTTCATATACAGTTCAGTATTGTATGGATAGATACTCGGCAGAACCTTTAGGCGGAACGATTCTGCAGCAAGCTATTAATGACTGCAACGAGTGGTGATTTGTAATTCTTAGTCGGCAATCAGAAAGAGGCTTTTCCGTCTAGATAATATGACATACAGCTTTAGTGTGAGTGAAATAATATGCCCTAACACATTGAAACCACAGCAGAATAACAGCTCATAGTTCATCAAATGTTGGGTGTTGTCATTAATAATAATAATATATGTGATTTCATGAAAGCAAAACTACAAAATATTGATACCACAGAACTAGACCTATGAGCACAGCTTTCAAACTTCAGTTAGGTATTATAGTAATTTAGCCGGAGAAAAGGCAGAGAATCCCACAACACATGATTCCTTCCCTCTTCCCCTTCGAAGCTCTAATTTAGAAAGTAGTAACACCGTGTGCTTCAACAAAAGGGGGAAAGGGGGGGGTCTCTAGGAATTTTGCTGCTGGGACGCATGTCCCTTGTCCGCACAAGTCAACTAGCAATTCATATATGACTTGGACGGGGGGTTGTTTGGACTCTAATGCCTGAAGACAAACTTTGACATGACTCTACCACTTTGTAGATACCTAGTTTTGATTTTAGAAATTCGCATGTTCGGAATTAATGAGACACACCAGTAGAGAAATTCGCAATGATTGAATGGGATTAGGCTTGAATTAACGGTGATAGTGATGTACGCGCGTCGCGGGCACACATGGTCGGTTGAAAATGCCTCTTCATTCGACACAAACTTCTATTAATTACAGAAATTGAGATATTAGAGATAGGTATTGCCAACCATCCTATCAATTCCGAAACCAAGAATAATTATTGATCGGTTAGTCATAATTCGCTTGCCCCTTTCCTGTGTCATCCATAAAATATGAATACAGCGGCATCTAATCAACAATGGACCTGAATTCCGGCTCGGAATCCATCGCCTCCTGGACCTGTGCCCAAAGTCCACGTCGCAAAGTCCCGGAAACCCAATAATTCCCCTCGGCATCCTTGCCGACAATGAGAAAGGAGTTCTGCGTAGACAGGTGGCTCACGAGGCCGTTGGGCTGGATATACGACGGCCTGCCGGGCTTATTAGCACGCGTTGCCGCATCGACTGTTCCCGGTCGCACCACCGCGGCCGAGAAGTCCGTCTCGAAGAACTTGGCCTTGTTCCAGTTCGAGAACATCACCGGTGTCATTCGCGCGTCGCCGAATATGGCCCTCGTGCGCCTCCGGTGCGCCTCCCGGTCCACCGCGGCCCGGGCCTCGACCTGCTCGCGCGTTCCCTGCTCCACGATCGACCGGCGGATCACGGACGCGACGTAGCCGAGCGGCCGGGAGAACAGCTCACGCATCGGAATCAGCGCGTAGACGCCGCCGACAGCGTTGCCCACATACGCGCTGGTCGCGGGCAGAAGGTCCTTGGCCAGCGCCGTCCGCATCCCCAGCGCGTTCATGATGGAGACCGTCTGGTTGGTGCCTCTCAGGTGCCGCAGGGCCAGCCGGGTCATCCAGCCGGAAATGACGTCGCCCTCGCTCACGAACGGCTTCTTTTTCTCGTCGCCGTTGCTCTGCGAGGCGAGGTCCGCGAGCGCCCCCTGGTGCAGAGTTTTGACGTGCCGGGCTGGGATGCACGCCATCCGCGTCTCCGTCCCACGGTGCATGATAACGGTATTCCAGAAGTACAGCAGAACGAAGAGTATCATTTCCCACGGCCCCAAGCGGCGGTCCTCCAGCGCGTACGGCTCGTGCGGCTGGAGCCCGAGAGTTGCGAGAGGGTCCCGTGTCACCCCGTGGAGGGGGGGAACATCGGCGTCCCGACCGTCGAGCACGGCAATCCACGCATTGAGAAGAGCCTTTCGTCCCATGGCGTCAAGGAAGGTATGCGGCCACGAGAGCGTGAACACAGTCGCGTCAGTAAAGGATACAACATGTTAGCTGAGTTGCGGCCTGTCGGTATCGAGGTAATCATCCAGCGTCAGGGGGGAGTCGCGATGGCGCAGCGAGGCCGCGAGTTCTCCCGGATCATCCAAGACGGCAGGCAGGGCAGTCGGTCTGGGCAGTCTGGCACCAACAGCATGTTTGTCTATCTCAACATTGTACTGGGTATGTGAGAAAGAAATCGCTGGACGCTTCTCATCGAAGACCTCGGGGATATGGTATTCCAGTCTGCCACGGGCCTATATATTTTTAGTCATGTAGCAGACCTCCAGATGGACTAAGTTCGCGAGCATATGGAGAGGGGGCACCCTACGTTGAGTCTCAATCGAGCGCCTAGCTTACGCCAATCAGGCCGGCTAAGGAGCTTCTCTAGGGATAGACGCAGCTTGTTCGGATCTAGGACGTCGCCAAACCGCATGGTGCACTCGAGCATCACCGCTCTGTTAGTCATGGTATCGTCGTAACTGTGTAAAGGGATAATCTTATCCGCGAAGTGCATTGGCGGTATAGCCGGCACAGGTGCCGCATACTCCTGCTTGCCGCCCAGATATTCCATCTTGCTATTTTCCGTATGATGATATTTCGAGACTAGAGAAACTAGGAGAACAAACGGCATACTAGCATTTCGAAGGTTCCCAGTCCAGGGAACGAAGGTAATAAGTATGAATGTCAGCCATACATTTGCCATTATGTGACATTGTATCCTTCGGTCAAATTATTCTGTAGATCATTACAAAATATTCCCCCAATAGGCCCTAAATACAGATTGTCGATCCTCTCCGTAGTCTCTTATGATATCTGAAACATGTGACTCTTGGGAGACCTAAGAATGACTAGAGCCACAATGATAGGGGAATGACGGAACGCATCATTAGTTGTGAGAAGGGTATATCTCTCGAACTGGGATCTAAATGAGCCGTTGAATGACGCATCGTCTGTTCTATTCCCTGGCAGCCATTCTATTCAAGGAAATCGGACAACGAAGATTCTATCTGTTACGGTTAGGGCGCAATATTGATAGTTTCATGTGAAAAACAGGACTCGAGTTGCAGCAAGCAAGCCACAATATAGTTAGAGCTGGGTTAGATTATCGATGTTTATCTAAGATTGAAGCCAATAGAAAAAGTGATACGATCCTCGTCAAGTTGCACATTCCCAAGAAGGTAATAACCCCCACGCCCATGACTCTCAGATTACTACGCAAAAATGCAACTAACTAACCTAATATATGTGCATGAGATTAAGTGGTTATCCTGACGAGACCAGGGTTCTGGGTTCGGATTGACATATAATATCCTTGACGGAGTATACGTTACATGCAGCAATGCAGGGGAGTCGGTTGAGTTGAGGCGACACCGGGTAAAAAAAGAAAAAGACAAGGGAATTTCAACGTATACGCGTACAAATACTCGATGTTATCTCCATCTTCTTCCTAGCTGACTTTTTCGGAAGATAAGAAATAAGCCCCTTATACGAACGCAAAGCAATTCAGCAATGTTTTGTGATCAGTTTGCCATAGTTCTAATCAGCGGAAACAGTCCCGCAACTCCGGTGTCCGAAGACATTTCACGGAGCCTTCCACCCATATTAGCCGTGAGAATAAAAGCGGCTCTCACGACGTTCGACATCGGCCGGCATGATTGCGTCAGCAATTGTTAAGGAGAAATCGGCGTGGCGTTCCGGGTATGCACACCATCTGATAACAGAAAGGGGAGAGGCTGAAGAAATGCTCAGCACTACCCATGATAATGGTGCGAATCTTGTTCCCGTCCCGAATATGACTCCTATGTGGCCCGATATCCATTCAAACCAGAACTGCTGCGGAACTTGGTCTCCGAAAGTATCAGTCCGAAGGAACTAGTAACACGGACCTTGTTACCAGTTTGTCCCGGAGCGCCTACGGAGGCGACTGGTGGAAATCAGATCCTAGCTAGGTTTTTCAAGACTGACTTGACACCATGACGTGCTGATAGTTCTGTTGCTTACCGTTTCAGACGACATCTCACCTCGTTCCGTGACCGGGCCGAATATGAGTATGACGCGTCACTAGCGCTATAAACCTACCGTCTTCCAAGCAATGCCTCGACTAAAATTGATCCTTATTAAGCCGTCTTGAGTGTCAATTATACTCAGCTATAATACAACAACGGGAAGAATAATAACAGACGACCTTTAATCAAGGTCTTCCACAGGGCTGTTAGGCTCGACGCAGCCACCAGTTTAGGGGAAAATACGACCTATGATGCTGCAGCCATCATAAAGGGTGGCGTACCCATCGTCGTGCGCCTAGAATACACAGTGATGTGTTGTGCAGAATTTCCAGCGTCATCTTCTCGACTGAACCATCAACCCCGGTCCCCAAATGCTTGGAAGCTAGACTTGGGCCCTTGGTAATTCGAACGAACCAAAATCACGTTATGAGGAAGCGGGTTTCTTCGTGTGCTAACGGTGTAACGATGCAACAACAACACGGATCCGACGGCATCGTGCTTCTGTGCTAGTGATTTATCATTGAGCGTGCCGTCGAAACCAAGCGAGGTCACCTCAAATAAAACAAAAAATCCGGTTTTATTTTTTCTTAATTACTTGACACATGCAGCATAGATAAATATATTTTCTTGGCTCAATAGTCACAATTCAGCTTCATTTGCAGTGATAAAATTATTAGCATATAGAGGAGTGATAGGAACATTTCAGGCCTGTTTTGAGACCTATGGAACATCCTTCCATTCTGTATATAATAGGTAGACTTCTCATACTTTTGTATGGTATGAAGAGGACTTATTACTAATTAAATTCAAATGTCATGGCGTACAAGAGTGCAAGGAGGCTTTGCTACCAATTCCTACGTAATATGTAAGAATTCTAAGACGGGAAAGAAAAGAAAAGGGGAATTGGCCAAATGAAGTTCAAGCATAATTACCTGAACCTTAACTTATATCAAGGGGGAAAACCGCCTTATATCAAATCAAGTCAGGTCAAGTCTAGGAATTCCTTGACTTGCTGCATACGCTAGAGTTATCTTTGGAAACGCTGGTGTTGCGGTACCATCACCACTAACAGACAAGCTCTTCACGGGCTTAGAAATACCATCGTCGATGGTGCCGAGTTTTTGGATGGCTTTCTAAGGTGATGGCCCTTCGCAGACTAAGATTAGACCTCAGAGGCGGGTCGTTATATACTTCCTCGAATAATTTACTAGCCGCAATCTCCATAGTATCGCGCTTAAAGCGTCTGATTCCGATCTCACTTAACTATTAACGGGGCGAAGCATGGATGCAGCGTGTTCTAGCCAGTCAGGGGACATATAGTTCGACTTCGATAAAAAGGAATGCCCAGTCGAGAGTTTGCCCTAGATAGCTTCTTATTTAGATGCAAATTTATGCCATGGGACGATTTGTTGAGGAAATATGCGGCTGGTTGGATTGGTCGGCTCGCCTTGTGTAGTAGATATTTTACCTATACTTGGCTCGCTCCCGCTTGCTCTCCATGGTCTTCAGTTTGCCAAAGAAACTGAACGATGGGTGGTCAGCACGATTGCTAGCCTCTGAACGAATCGGGGCTCATCCGGTACCGACAGACTAGTCATGTTGGAAAATCCCATGCACTAGTTACGATATGTCCTCTCTTTATGCCTGCAATTAACCACCTATCCACTGCAGAGTAACTAAATCCTAAGATGTCCACTTTGCCGAAATGAATTAGACTGTTTAATCGAGCAAAGACGGGAGATCTAGGCGATGCTGACATCGGGTGTGGTCCGCAAGTGCTTTGTGCTTCTAAGGATGCCTGGACATTCCTGATACGGACAACAAAATGAAATACATAGTCTGCTCTTGAAGACGTTGCTCATGGATATGGGCAGCTAGACTTCTAGGAGCCTTTTCATTTCTGCAAAATGGGCAGACGGATGAAATCTCCGCCGAAAAGAAGGCACCCTTTACGGCTTGAGGTCCTGTACTCGTTTTCGAAAGGGCTCTCTACCTAGTAGTATCACCAACAGTCCTGGTGGAAGCCGAAACCGTTAGACTGTATACACTATTAAAGCATCGGTGATCTATGCAATAATAGATATACCGCTCCACCAGTACTTTTTATTAGAAAGCGCAAGTAGCTTTTTTAAGAAATTAAAACTTAATTTCCCCCCCTAATGATACTTGTTAGTTGTCACTATAACGAAATTCACCGATTCCGGTTTTTTCGTTAAAGGCGACCCTGAACCTTTTCGAGCTTTAACTCTTTTATTTGATTTACCTCTACCCGTTACTAGCCGCTAATTTAATTAATCCCCTGATAATACCAGATTCATCACTCCAATCCATTTAACTCCTCCGATCCCGGCATCCTCCATCGCCTTATTCCAACGCCTTAATTCCATTCGCTCCCCATGTTTTTAGCGGTAGTTTTCCAGGTATTGGCTAGCAGGTGGCCTCCATTATAGGGTGCCCACGCACTATAGTCGAAAAAGGGAGTTGAACCCAGACGCACTTGCTGTACTTTATCGGATCACCGGTTATAGTAGGCTGTAGGGAGCTACGGTCCGGATGTCCATTCGATCGAATCAACGTAGGACTAAGAGAAATAGGGTAGAATAAAATAAAATATAATGAGAAGTGGTTCGGGGGCCTTTCGGCTACTCGTCTGACTCGCTTAGTCTGTCTCCTTCCCTATCAGGGTCGGATTCGGACTCATCTACTAGGCCCTGGCTTTCTACTCTTTCTAAGAAGAAGAGGCCTCTTGTAATTCGGATGCTTCTAGGGGGCATCCCCCAGGTAGAACAGAAGATTTTCTCGTTTCTGACCCTGAACCTTTTCAAATCATGCCATTTCGTTAAATAGAGATCTCCAAAGAGAGTAGTTAAATTAAATCGGGATCTAAATTAAAACTGAAAAGACATTTAAAGCTGTGCGCGACATCTAATTATTAGAAAAGTTACTTGCACTTACTAAGAAAATGTATATACGGGGTAATATCCTACCTATATTACCAAGTTTAACTTAGTATGGGTGGATCACATTTACTTTAATAGCGGACAGTCCCTTTAAGCGTTTCGTGTAGAAGCCTTAGATGTCTTGGAAGGTTCTGGCTTGCGACCGGTCTCTAATCGACGGTGCCGAGGCGGTTCCCATTGATTGCAGAGCATGGCTAACTCTCTAACGGGGCTTATGCGGCGTTGATACATCTCCTCTTTGGGGGAGGTTTGAACGGCTTCTGAAAGTAGCTTAGTAAACCGTGCTCGTGCTGGCAGCTGATATTGTGTTGTCGGTGATGCAAGATATTCCGAAGGTCGAATGCCGTTAAGTTGCTGATCGATCTCCTCGCCATGCACTGAATTGTGAAAGACTTGGGTGACGCGGGAAAGACATTGATCCTGCGAGACTTTTCTTCTGCAGTCTACCTGTTGATAGTACTTAGTATATCGTCTCAGCAGTCTCTCACCCTACGTTGTCTCTGCTGCTGTCTCAAGGGTCCACCAGTGCTTCTTGATTTTGGCTCGGTACCGGGCTCGCTTTTTTCGAAGTTTCATGAGTTTGGGATCTTTGTTAATCTTTGCTTTCTGCTGCTCGGTAAGGCACTTTGGGGCATCACCACGGGATGAATCAGGTTTGTTTATGGTTCGCCTCCGAATCTAAACTCTTGAAAGTCGACTTCTTTGTAATCAGGTATATAGCATCGACCCTAGTCTATGGCCCATGTTTTTATTGCGCTCCTCTAGGGTCAACACCTCTATAAATAAATATTAGTTTCGGGTCAGAAACAGCAGCTGGTATACATACCATTCAGATTCCTATCTGAACACGGCGAAGGTCATACTATTCGAGTTGCTTTTCATACCTAGGTACCCAAGGGCTCGGCCCAGGCGGATCAAATATCTTCTCGCCTCATTTTATTCAAAGGCCCTGTTAAGGGCTACGACGACGTGTTTCCCATGACTCTGGATATCACGAAACACATACCTTTCACGCCACTCCAGTGACAACCTCCACCCCCGCCTCCCCCATTCCGCAAAAAAGAAAAGAAAAAAAAATCAGAATCTCATAGAACTTATATGTAAGTTCTAATACCCAGCTCCTTAGTAGCAAAACTGCCGGGCGTACCTCGACAAATAATCGAATTTCTGACACCATACAAAGACCATGCGGAATCAAGAGATAATAATAAAATGTTCAGCCTCATCGGTGACTGCGGGTTTTCGTCAAGCTGCCAAGGCGCTAGTAGTGATAACTCCAAGCTGGCTGCCGATCTGTATACCTACAGTACGCACGTTCGTAAAGAGCATTGGTAAGCTTGACTTTCACTTAGACTGAAGGCTTGTGGCAAAGCAAAGAACGGTCAGGTGCAGGGTCGATATACAGAGTACCTAGTTAGGTATTTAAAAACTTAAAAAAAGATAGGCTAAGCTTGGTTTTGCGTGATGACGACGAACATGAAGTCTCGCTACAGCACAAGATCATCCATTGGTATCTATCGAAGACGCTAGGTACTTCCCATATCTCGGTACATACCACGTTCATAGTGCTGGGGCTGTGGGGATCGTTCTCATGTAAATCAAGGCATCTCCTGAATCCTGATTCCCCGTATTATCTTGGCGTTCGAAACTCTATCGAATGTTCCTTTTTTGATATGTTTTCCACGCACGATGCGATTCCTTCTCGTCCGATATGCCGACGGCTAGTCTCCAGTAGCAGCCGGCTTTTAATTAGTCCCAGGTAAACCCCTGACAAAACCATGTTCTCGGGTGCTGAGGGTTGGCAGTTTGGCGTTCTTTTCCATGTCGGTCCGTTGGCATCGTCCGAAGTACCAAGGACATGACCTACCAGCCTACCTCCGTACATCCCCAGTAGGTAATGTAGATTGCACCTCCAACGGCCCCATATTCTCTCATATGACGCCAAGAGTGGACCGTGAACCCATGTACACGAAAAAATACTTAGTAGACGTGACGGGCCGCGGCTCTCCTTCGTTTGCTATTTGTTCGCTGAATAGACATCAATGGTTTAGTTATCCCACAGCTTGCTGACGCTTGCTTTGAACTCACCATGCCGATATTCAGGGAACCGAGCCAGCGTACCAGGGCATGGGTAAAACGGAACTATGGTCATAATTACAATAAGCGTAACTTGAACGCGCCGACCGAGATTATCCATCTGGGAGGTTCCCGAGTTGGCACACCCGAGCTGGCGACTCTTGCGCGACCCAGCACTGCTAAGGATCCTAGACTTACCACCTGGTCGCAGTTCCAGTCGCCGCAGAATATACCATCGAACGACCGACCCAAACCGATCACCCTGGTTTCAACAGGTTCTGGAGATGCGATGCTCTCTCCTACAGACACCATGTCATCAGTGGAGACCTTGTCTCCCTCTGGCCTAAGCCCTGCGCCTCTTAGCAACCCTTTGGAGAAGGTCCTATCACCGTCCTCTACAGCGCCAACGCTAACCTCCAAACTTCAATCCCCACCGCCATATTCATGTACACCTTTAATCTCATCTAATCCCGCGTCGGCGCGACACCTCCGACGCACGCAATCTGCAGCCGACGTCCAAAGCGCCAAACCTGCGACATGGAAGGCCTTACCAGCAATGCCAATGGATACGCATGACGAAACCGACGCTGGCACAGTTGACGTTGAGAGTTCGGTTCACGAGAGCCACTTAGGGTTAGCTAAGAGAAAAAAGCTACCGCCGCTGACTGGCCCGCCGCCAGATAGACCGCTACCAGCCATCACCGCAAATCAAGCACAGAAACAGGAGAAGCAGGAGAAGCAGGAGAAGCAGGAGAAGCAGGCGAAATTGGCGTTGCAGGTAGAAAGTTCAGCGACAACGCCACTAAAGCAAACTCTAAGGCCTTCGAGGTACTCACCCCAAGAGAGGTTGTGGCTGCATAGGAATTATCGCGGTGAGGCAACATTCCTGAAAGCCTGGGGTTTAAGTATAGACCGCGAAGAAGACCGTGAGGAGGGGACAACGATCATGAGGGAATTGATGGGAAGCGAAGACGACAAACAAGAGCGACCAAAGAGGATAGAAAGAGAGGTAGATTTTACGCTGGGCGACTCCGGTTTGCAGATCATCATGGAGGAGCCGGGAAGGCAGAGTCTATCGTACGAGGCCCAGAACTTGGAGACGACACAAAGTCATTCAACTTCGAAAAATCTGGCCGAACGAGGAATAGCGAGGAATAAAGAACACCACTCGAGGTCTGAGAGTGAAAGCTCGGTATTAGGAACGTACCTCGACATAAGAATGAGCCGAATAGATTGAAATTTCGGATGACAGATGTCCCATTTAATGTGTTCTATACATGTACAATTTGAATTTAACTATATAGATGATGAGGCGATGGCAATGTTCTAGCGTTTCAAGCCGGACTAATTACTAAGTCTTAATAACCCTTCGGTTCCGTCGATCAGAGGACTCACACGTTGGGGCTTTTATGCTAAGACAGGCTATACAATACATATGACTCAGCTGACACAGCCTTCATCAGCGATAGCGACTATTATCTAGTTTCAATGCGAAATAGACTAAATAACTGGCTCTAAAGTTTCGAGACCGTACCACATTAGGGATACGTGATGCTCTAGGCAGGAGTGTCGGTGTGTTAAGGATAATAGACCCCTGAAACTATCATATACCTATACTGGTGTACTGGGCTCGTACCCAGGCCGAACTACAGTAGTGGCTAGAGACTGAAGCTTTACATAGGAACTCTATTGAGCGCCGTCTCTTTCACAGACTTTAGTATCAACTTTCTTCTTCGCAGTTACGAAGTACGTGCCACCCCAGGGTACGTACCTCCTCTATTCACTCTAAGCCAGTACAATAGCCATTGGGAGATCTATTATGGTATTTCATTCACTTGGAGGTAAAGAGCAATACTATATATAGGTCTATAGGAGGAGGTTAGATTCTGATTCTTTCCCTCCTCATCTTGTGATTTTAATACAATTGTTACCTATACTAGAACCTTGCCTCCAGCAATAGGTCATCTACCGTGATATTCGCTAGCAGAGTCACTATAGGACAAATCTGGAGACATAAACTCACTGCGCCGATAGTTGCACGAGACCAACAGAATTATAACTCAATATTACTGTTAGTGGAGTATAATTCACTTAGTACTAACACTTAAGCTGAGAATTTGAAACACAGACTCTTGAATTTAAATTTGGATTTTACCCGTGTACTTATGAATACGTAATACATACGATGCTGTTGTTGTATTAATAGCCTGTCTCGTCCTGCTCTGTTCGAGTCGTCATTCCATCACTCGATCTGATATATTTGCCCTACAAAAAAATATAATACCAATTTCAGCAACTCCTCGACTCATCAACAAGCACGATAAGACTCGACTAAACCAGACCGTCATGGCACATCTCACAAGTCTCCCATACGATATCTGGCATATCATCATAAATTACTTGGGGAAAGACGAATCTTTGCGAGTAAATCTGTATCACGTCTCTCTTACATGTAAAGACCTATATTGTGTTGCAATCCGTCCCCTCTATTGTCACAACATCAAGAATGAGAGGTCCTCCGTCTTAATATGGGCTTCCCAGAATGGCCAGCTAGAGACTATGAGGAAGGCACTCGAGCTCGATGCTGACCCTAACACTATGGGCTCTATCAATATGGGCTCTCACATAATGGGCCTTAACATTATGGTTGACTTTGAACCACATCAAGTGTTGGAGCAAGCTGCTGAAGGAGCCCGGTATGACGATTTCCTACTGAGCTACGGCCGTCCTCTTCATTTCGCAGCTAAACGAGGGCATGATGACATGGTAAATCTGCTTCTTGATTATGGAGCTGACCTCAATGTCCCGTCGCGTGGGGTTTGTGATTGTGACGAGAGCTGGCCGTTGGACGACGTGCTGTCTCCTTATTATTGCCCTCTTTGGTTCCCACTTCATCACGCTCTCTGCCATGGACACGTATCCACAGCCAATATTCTCCTAGACAGGCATGCGCCGTCACAAATGCGTTACGAGTCCATCGACCACCCAGGAAAATTTACTCCTGGACCATCAGTACTCCATTCGGCGGCGGCCGCAGGCCTTGAGTCTATTATACAGCGTGTCCGTAAGTAGTCATTCTATGTCACTTGTTCATGTCACTTCCATATAAGTGTCCCCTATTGAGACTTATACGGAGGTTTAAAGTCTCTAGAATACGTGCCTAAACTCCCGTTCTATTGTCAAACAGTATAACAAGAGAAAACGCTAAACATTCTATTCTACAGTGGAAACCGATCCGACGTTAATCCACAAGAACAATAAACGAGCTTCTGCCCTCCACTACGTAAGCCAGTGCTGGAGCTCCGAGGGCATCATCGAACGCCTTTTATCTGCGGGCGCAGACCTCGAGGCCAAGGATCATCAAGGACTGACGCCCATCTTCCGGGCTTGTCAGGTTGGCAATTTTGCGACAGCGATGCATCTGCTCAAGGCGGGGGCAAAAACACGCCCGCCACGACCACCCGGGTGGACCGAACATGTTAAGCCGCTTCTTCACTATGCCGTTGGCGGCCGAACCGGCTTCTGGGACAAACGTATACCTACACCTCGTAAGGAGCGAGAGCGAGAGCAAATGGATTTAATTCGAGCTCTGGTAGAGGAGTGTGGTCATCACGTGGATGAGCCGATGCGTAGTTGGCCGGGCTTTGCTGGTATGACCGGCGGGGACGTCGTCACCCCCCTAAACTCTGCCTTGGACCCCGGAAAGTATTACTGGAACGGTTCGATCACCGAAATCGTTGAATATCTACTCCAAGCCGGCGCGAATCCAAATCATCCCGGCGTATACAAGTCGCCACCTATTACCATGGCCATTAGCCGACTTATTTCCCATTATACAGGGCGCCAGTATAATCGAGTCGCCGAATACTGGAGTGTCGTATCCACTCTGGTAGGATTTGCGGCGCGACTGGATCTAGCTGATTCGCGGGGAACATCGCCGCTTACCCTCGCAGCATTCGAAGCAGTGGATAATGGACCGAACGGCTACGCTTACAGCATTCTCGAGTTCTTGTTGAAAAATGCCCTTCCGGGAGCACTCCCCGATGAACACCTCTGCCATGTTATGCTTTGCTGCGTCTTGCGTGGGAGCAGGAACCTGATGGGGCGAGAGGTCGTCTATCTCCTGCTCGCAGATCACGGTGCTTCTTTGAATTACCAAGATCCGGACATAAGTCGGAAGCTAGAGGATGGATATCTCGGTCACGACGATACTTGGCTCGCGGCCTTGTGTCTTAAAAACGACTGCCTATTCAGTTCCCTAGGGACCGTCCTTCTCCAAGCCATCAGGAGACGAAGCTACGGAGTAGCTGCGTTGCTTATTGAAGAGGCGCCCCGAGAGTGCGTCGATGTATTCGACCCAATAAATGGGCTAACCGCATTACACTACGCGAGTTCTCATAGAAATCAGGATCTAGTTACAAGATTGCTTGATGCCGGTGCGGATGTCAATGCCATTGACCAACGGTATAGGTCCCCTCTCTTTCTGGCAGTTCACCGGCCGCAAGCTGACCGCTCCGAGCTAGATTTGGTGAACGTTTTGCTTCGACATGGCGCAGACCCCTTCCGGATATATCCGAATAGTCTCGGGGACGAGACTGGTTTATCAGGAAATGAGTGTTTTTGGAACCCAGACCTCGGAGAGTTCAAGCCCCTATACGTTCGATCCCCCTTTGCAGCCGCGATCGCCAGGAACTCCCCGGACTTACTGAAGCTGATGCTTCAATTCGGTCGACCTCCGCGTTCACTCCCTTTGACATCATGCGACTATATACATTGGTCTATTTATAAAGGTGCCTGGAATGCTTTGGAGGTCTTGCTGGAATCGGGTGCCAATCCGAATGGGGCTTATGGCTGCCGGCACCCTCCAATTATCCAAGTCCTCTGCATGCCCGCTCATTGGTCGCGCCCCCGATCTCTTTCCCAACCGCTTCGACTTCTTTTCAAATACCGTGTCGTTCTAGACCAACCGCATGTGGACTTGGAGACTGTTAGGGACTCCTTGGATGACGAAGACACTGTCTAAATGGTGTGATGGACCTCAAAGCGCGTGGATCGATTGTCTTCTAAAGGGTTACGTGTTGAGAGTACAGGGCGAGGACTAGGCTATGGCTATCAGGGGAATCTATTCCACAATAACCTGGCGAACCCACCAGCGTTTACCGATCTGGTCGACGAACAGGGTTTTCACGTTCTCCTAGATATGGACCGTCGATACAATGAGTATTTCCATCTTTACAGTTAATAAGGACACTTCTGGGATGGCCGATTCTAGGTTATTTCGGGTATTCGGAGGATGTGAGCATAACAAAAGTTTCCTAGGATAATCATTGCGAAGAGCTAGGTGTGCACAACAGACTGAGAGAGTAATAGATAATAATAATAGAAATTCATTGAACTCTGGTCTCCTCTACTAACAGGACAACTGTCGTCCTTATTATACTTAATTCCGAGCTATAATAGACCTCACCCGGACTCCGGACCTCCCCAAGGACGCGTCACCCTCGATACATCAACCTCTTTCTCTTCGATTAAGCTCTCCCCGAACACCTAATCGGACTTCGCAAGGACCGGCCCCAAGCCTCTCTCAATCATCTATATTTACGTGAAAACAATGATAATGATAGAAATAATACTCATCGCTCGTAAAGAATAGACCACAAGAGAAATTAAAGAATTCCCAATAATTTAAATATAGGCTTGTCACTAACTCGCTATTACCTAGGTTACTTAATGATATCTTTAAGCAACGGGTAAAAAAAAAAGGTAGTCATACTAGTTGTGAGTAGTGTTAGGAGACTCATACTTATTCTTATACCTAATGCTTCTAGCAGCAAATGAACACTCCACTTTCAGTTGGCTAAGGCTACAATGGTGGTTTTCGCCCATTACTCCTGTCTCTTAGCTTGCTCTCATACACTCGTACCTCTTCTGCTATTACATATTTATTCTTATCTCAGCCTCGAGTATATATGGAACCGCGCAACTAAATACTATACCATCTTTAGCGATATTTCACAGACCCTTTAGCAGCTAATATGGCCAATGAAAGCTCTAATATCTCAATAATAAACATGGTCCACCAACTTCCTCGTACTAATAGTATTAATTAGACCTGAATTTGCATGTTTAGTTCTCCATATAAGCACCTGTGAGTTGTTATCATATGTTTAGAAAGTTTCATAGTTAAGTAGTTAATAGACATCTCAGTGACAAGGATTTTCAATGCATAATGTCGAATCATTCAAGGTCAACAATCTCTGCTCACAGCTATTACCCAACTCACTTATCACTTTACTCTGACTTGTCGCCCTCCTTTATATTAACCACGGACCATGGTCTAGATAAATCTATTACGATATTACTACCCTACCGACTCATCTATAACAAAGACTTATTAACCAATATGCTTTTGTCTCACTTTGAGAGCAATTCTTTACTTCACCCACATCATGATCTTGAATCTCATCGCACTCTTCGCTTATATTCATCTATAGAAATTTAGACTAAGTCCTAAATCCTGATCAAGACATCGA
Organism: Xylariaceae sp. FL0662B; assembly: GCA_022376535.1. Classification (NCBI taxonomy): domain Eukaryota; kingdom Fungi; phylum Ascomycota; class Sordariomycetes; order Xylariales; family Xylariaceae; species Xylariaceae sp. FL0662B. The sequence goes on from JAJJKD010000056.1 coordinate 111,672, forward strand.
TGCGCCGCTTGGAAGCTACACTAATCATCTACGAAGGGAAAGCCGTGCGCTCTCTACGGCTAATAATCTCACATACCCACCTTCTATTTTAACAAGCTAAGTAGCGAGATTCTGTTCTCACCGACGAAAAACTAGCTGACAGTACTCATCCGTCGTGCTTAATCACAGTGGCTTTCATTCGTTATCACGAGATTAATCGAAGGTGCCGACAAGAGAGCAAAAACGTGTATGATTGAATAGCCTAGATCTCGTGCTGAAGTTGTTTGCGCCGGCTTCATTCATTCACAGTTCGGTCGTCCTCGCCATTTCGAGATCGTAGTAAATTTCATATTATGTTGGCTTCGATAGGACTCTAGTGAAATCTATTATATGTATGTACCGTGTTCAAGGGGTGTAATTTGGCCGTGATGGCGTTTTGAATGTCCCGCCCGTTGCATACATCCTACTAACATATGCATACTCCACCGACTATACTTAGCAGCCCAGGACTGGATTCCATTACTTACCCATCATTGCCTTGTGAAACGCTCGAAACACGATTGCTATATTCTCCAGCCTTAAGCTCCATATAAATGCTGCGAAAATCACTGTTCTCGGCCATTAGGGGGAATCTAACAGGTAAGAAAAAATCTGTATGGTACAACTAAGTGTGCGGTATCAAATACACTCTATGACCGAATTTTCCTATGAACTATTACCTCACCGTCCACAAGTCCACCTAGAAGTTTCGGCTCATGTCGTTTCTAATTCTTTGGTAGTCGAGTAATCCCTCGATGCTACCCACAGCGCTAATAGCCACATCCTGGTCCCAGAGTTTCCGGTTGGCAAAATCTATCACATCCTTCTCGGTGATGTTGTCGATGACTCGCTCGATTTCGCCGGGTTCCATCCGTCGGCCGGTAGTGACGAGCTGTCGGCCAATATCCTCGGCGACGGCTGATGTACTGTCTAGTGATAGGAGGACAGAAGCCTTTAGCTGTGCCTTTGCTCGCTCTACCTCGGCCTCTGTGACACTGCCTGAGAGCCGGGACCATTCTCGAAGGGTGAAGTGGACGAGATCGTCGAGAGTGGTGAGGTGGTCGCTAACTAAATAGATACCCCAGAGACTACAAGCGTTAGCACGATCCGTGAGAGAGGACGCATTAGAAGAAGCTTACCCTGTGTCGCTATAACTCGTGGAGAAGCTCATGAAACTATTGGCCAGATCGTTTTGGTGAACGAATGCGCTTAGTTTGCTGCCCTGGTGAGGAGCACTACCCATAGCCTTGTCGTAGTTGCCTACTATGGCCTGAGTAACTAAAGCAGTGAAGTAGTCGTCGTCGTTCCAGCTCACACCCTCGACAGCAAGAGCAATATGGGCTGATGGGATGGTGTCATCTCGCACCCGGACCTCAGAGCCAATGAAATTAGGCGTCTTCTTGGAGAGCGCATAGGCTTGGTTGTGGGGGGACGTTAAAGGTAAGTTAGAAAAGTTCTTCTCAGCCAGCGCGACCAGGTTGTCGTGAGGAATACCACCAGCACCAACAAGGACCATACGGTCGGCGGTGTAGTTGGTCTTGATGTAGTTGGTAAGCTCAGTTCGGGTGATGTCGCGGATATTCTCGCGGGGACCTAGGATGGTACGGCCCAGGGGCTGGTGCGCGTAGGCGGTAGCGTGGAGGTGGTCGAAGACAACCTCGTCCAACTGTTTCTCGACCTCCTCTGATTCACGGAGAATAACGTCTCGTTCCCGTTCGATAGCTGAGGGCTCAAGCTTGGAGTTTTGGAGAATATCGGCGAGGATATCGACGCACTTGGGCACGTCGGAGTTGAATGCCCTAGAGAAGTAAACGGTGTTCTCACGCTACTGGAACATCAATAATTGTCTAGGCATTGCGAAGCGTATTTCACGCACCGAGGTGTAGGCGTTGAGATGGCCACCCATGTTCTCAATCTCGAGTTCTAATTGCTGCTGTGTTCTCCTTTGTGTGCCCTGAAAACGTTGTAAGCATGTTGTTATTGTATCTCTGTAGGCGACGATTGGTACCTTAAAGGCGAGATGTTCTAGGAAATGTGCGGTTCCATTGGTCTCGTCTGTCTCGGCTCTCGAACCAGCATCAATCCATACACCAACGGTCGAAGTCTGGGCCCATGGCGAGTACTCGGTCGCAACCTTGGCAAACATGATTAGAATAGAGTCTGGGGAGCACTCATGAGCCCAATTGGCCCCTGGAGGCAGCTTACCGTCAGGCCATTCTTTAGTGTCGTAGTCTGGGTCTTTGCGCTAGCGGGAGACGTGACGGGAGTAGCGAAACCTCTCTTCAATGGCCGGATGGCAGAATTGGCAGCACGGCTGCGCACGCCCTGGGCCAGATTAAGAGCGAGTCTCCTAGACGCCATTGGTGTCGCGTTGGGGAGGAAGGTTCAAGGAATGAGCGGTTTGATGGAAATCTTGGAGGAGTGGTTCGGTTCGGGTCGAGAGCTCAAATTTTGGTTTGGCCTGAGGTGGCTTTCCTGTCCATTCCGGGTACGAGTGCACCAATCAGCGACAACCAGTAGTGGACCGGGGCCTGTGCACATCCCTGTACGCATCCATCAGCCTCACGCAAATCCCGGCTTGATGTTGTCACCTGTGGCTGGAGGTGGCTGTTCAACCACATGCAAGAAATAATCACCCATTGATTGGCCCAACATCCCTTCTACCGTGTATACACGGTACGTACATGCTACCTACTATAGGTTAATAACGGAACCCAGTCAGCCACCAGAACTTCGGGTATGTACATACATAATCCGTACATACAGTATGTAACTACTCAAGTAAGCAACTGGCCAGAGCTTCAATAAACATTTCATCTTCGTCTTCTTCCAAATTACTTAATTAGCCTATCTAGCACGTCTAACTTATGCCGAAAGCGATGGCGGCCACTTGAAGATTACCAAAGTATTTACCAACTGTTCAATAAAATACGTAATACTCTCATCGTACCTATCTGTTAGTTATGGCTGAACATGATCATGATATCGATGCCGAGTTTCATGCCATCTGTCTTTCGAAGCCGCACGTCTCTGTTGCTCCGAACGTCGAGATGAGCCCGACTATATCAAGTTACCCATGCCTTGGGCAGGTAACTCAGCTTAAGCATGGCGTAGTAAAATTCGTGGCTCTTTTAGAAGCCGAAGAAACGTTTACGGAAGTCCCTTGGGAGGTTGCCATTTGGTATTCATCCGCTGGCAACGAGTGGGAAGAGAAACTCCTATCGCCCATTTCCAATGGCGATTCACCATTTTCGCTACAGGCCGTCAACCCTTCAAATACGCTTTCGTACTTCCAATCTTCCATATCTGTCTCTTCGCCATTACACTTCACTCTAAAATTCCGCAACGGCCCTGACCAAGCTTGGCGGTGGGTGAGAGAAGAACAAGGTATGGCTGATGGAGTCATCCTGATTAATCCAGAGGAACCCAGGATCAAAATGCAAGGCCAACTATCCGACATCATTCACGGGTTGAACCCAGGCTTGAAGGTTATGGGGGCAGCAAGTCAGGTCCCACGTACCCAACTCTGGACTGTAGAAGCCAGTATTGATCCAGCTAAAGACGATAACTCGGCTTATGCTGATATAGAACTCGGAACCCCTTGGGGTGGTGCTTTACGGTAATTAGTGCTACCTATCCATCCCATAAAATCAATTCCGGGTATATGCTTTCCATGAACATGTAGCTGACCGATCCCAGATATTTCGCTCTTGTTCGCCATGCCCCACCATGGCTAGGTCCAAGGCAAGGTGGTACCCGATTCACCTTGGACAAGGACGCTGTGATGTGTTCGTTTCTGAACGATCAAGGAAAGCACCTAGTCTTGTTAGGAGTCAGTGGCGCCGGCAATGTGATGACGCTCTTACGCAGTTCAAGTTATCACTCGGTGAAGCTACATGTAAGTGCAGGACCGGACTGGCCGTCTAGTAGTCGTTCTCTCATACCTAGTGTCTAGATCCGTAACGACGACGACGCTCAGTCCTCTGGTTTAGTGCTAGCTGCTGTTGGGAATACTTTCGAGAGTGCTATAGCAGCTGTGATGTACCACGCGCGGAATGTCGCCTTCGCCACTGGAAAAGATGACAATGAACTAGCCCAGAAATCCAAAGGTCTAAGTGACGATATCAGGCCCGAATGGATGGAAAATTGGTACGACGGGTTAGGTTATTGTGAGTGCTTTACTATTATCTCGTTCACCCCCCTTTTCGTTAACTTCTTATCAGGTACTTGGAATGCTTTAGGACAACGCCTAACTGACGAGAAGGTCTTCAACGCTATTGATTCTCTAGCGAAGAATCATATTAACATCAGCAGCCTGGTCATAGATGATAATTGGCAAGATATTGACTATCAAGGCCAAGATCAATATCAACACGGATGGAAGGGGTTCGAGGCTGAACCAAACGCATTCCCCAAAGGACTCAAAGATACGGTTTCTCACATCCGAGCGCTGCATCCAAGGTGAGTAACATCTCGCCGTTTGTTTTCCCTTCTGGTCTGTTTCAGGAGCACTGGTCCCCTTTGGTATATGGGTAGGTATTCTAGAGTTAGAACCGCCTGAAAGAGAACTTAGAACTCTCGAGAATTTCTCTCGACTATCTAAACAGTGTAAATGCTGATTCCGATGCTGTAGTATCCAACACGTCGCAGTTTGGCACGCTCTACTTGGATACTGGGGAGGTATCTCAAGTAGTGGCGATCTCGCAAAGACGTATAACACCGTGCAGTTGGATCGAGACAACTCCAAACTCAAAGGGCCCATGACGGTCATTGCTAAAGAAGACGTGGGGAAGTTTTACGATGACTTCTATCGATTTCTGTCGGACTGTGGCATCGAGGGTGTCAAAGCTGACGTCCAGTACATGATAGATACGTTGTCTTCAGCTAAGCACCGTCGCGAGCTTACCAGTACGTATCTCGATACTTGGGTGATCTCAGCCTTGAAGCATTTCAGCATCAAAGCTATTTCGTGCATGTCTCAAGCACCATCGCTCTTGTTTCACCAACAATTGCCACGCAATAGGCCGGCTATCGTTGTGCGAAATTCTGATGATTTCTTCCCGGATGTCCCAGATTCGCATGCATGGCACATATGGGCTAATGCGCACAATACTCTGCTGACGCAGCATCTGAACATCCTACCCGACTGGGATATGTTCCAAACCGACCACGAGTTTGGGGGCTTTCATGCCGCGGCACGTTGCCTCAGCGGCGGTCCGGTTTACATCACCGACATTCCCGGAAATTACAATATCGATCTGATCAACCAGATGACGGGCCCAACACCCCGAGGTAAGACGGTAATTTTCAGGCCTAGCGTACTAGGTCGAAGCATCGACGCATACAATTCCTTCGAGGAGCCAGTCATCCTCAAAATTGGAAGCTATCATGGCAGAGCCGTGACCGGAACCCCAATGCTTGGCCTTTTCAACACCTCGCAGCGACCATTAAGGGAATTAATTCCGCTCTCTCTTTTCCCAGGGGTGATCCCGTCAATGAAATATGTCGTACGGGCATATCGCACCGGTCGCGTCACCCCAATTTCACAATCCAGCTCCCCAGCCACTCTTCTTCCTTTGCGGTTGGACGTCCGAGACTACGACATCCTCACAGCTTTTCCCCTGACCCAATTCGATAGCGAGACAAATACCAGGGTCTATACGGCCAATCTCGGCCTCATCGAGAAGATGACCGGAGCTGCTGCGATTATTGTCAGCGACTTCGAGTTTCTTCACGCTGGTAAAGTGTTCTTGGACACGCGCCTCAAAGCTTTAGGAGTCCTTGGTAAGACACCTCACCTTTTTTTAGAGAAAAAGGATCACGAAACTGACTGAACTTAAGGGCTCTATATCTCGAGTCTCCCCGACATGTCGATTGAACGTGACTTCATGGTCACTATCCAGGGACAGCCGATCCCAATGCACACAGTCACCGTGGATAAAGCGGACGCTCGCGTGCTCAATATCGATATCGAGACAGCGTGGAAAGAGATGGGCCTAGAGGCCGGTTGGAGCAACGAAGTCGAGGTCAAAATATACTTTGACATCGAGTACCCCTAGCCACGTGGTATGGCATGGCGTAGCGCCAAGGTTCTTAGCAAGCATACTGGCGCGTTTGTTCTCTCGAGTAAATCGTATATAGATTAGATTGAAGAATTCACGATCTTGCTCAATACCTATCTTTTACTCTCATGGGCCTTGGTTCTGTCAGATTCGCTACGAAAGTGACGTAACAGCAGCTTGGCTCTATGCCTTACCGAGCCTTTAGATCGACGATCAGCACACGGACGCCGACGCGCTCGTCCACCGCCAGCACGATCGCGTCAACATCACGGTGCCAGGGCCGGGAGTGGCAGCGCCACCATCCCCTCGGCGTCCTCGATGTCGTAGTGCCGCTGCTCCGGCAGCGGCGGCGGCTGCCCGAACCGCGCGTCGTACCGGTTCAGGAGCCCCGCCCCGCACATGTGTATTTAGTGGTCGTGTCTGCGTGTTAATGCTCGGCGTAGGCTATTTCTCATTCTATTACGTGCCATTTCGGGAGATCACGCTCCAGATATCTTTGAGCACGTACGGACTACGACGTCAGCTGCTGTGGCCTCCTTGTCGACCACCTCGGCGGCTTCGTCGAGGGCGCCGGAGACAAGACGAGCATTGGGGTACGCTGCCACCACTAGTTTACTGTGGTCTTCATTTCGCACGAGGAGCGTGTATTCTTATATCGGGTGTGCTTTGGTGAGTGCGTAGAGGGCGTCACCGCCGATGTAGCCTGGAGTCCCAGGTTACCTAGGTAGTCAGACGAATTTCGCATACCTGCAGCGCCGGTGCTGCATGTAATCGATTAGCTTACCATCCTACTTCTCATGATTTCAGTCAATGCTGCTCACAGAAAGATCTTGAGTGCCGTGTTGTTGATAAGTGAAGTCGTAGTAGCGAGAATTAACCAAGATAACACTACCTTGAGTCTTGTACTTGGCTAAGGTTACGACGAGGGAGTTCTTGTAGACGTACACGGGGAATAAGATGACAAATTAGATAAATGACCACAGTTACGTAATTCGGGCTAATATGGTATTGTGAAATATCGCCAGGTGTACTGTTTGCGGTTCTCTTACGCATCACAGCTCTTATGAAGCTGTATACCGTTTCTACCTGCTGCGTATTTAACTCCCGATCGCATCGATCTTAAAACAGGTTTAATAGGCTTTATTATACTTACGTTAATTCGATAAATTTATTACGCATTAAGCTTTTTAACGTTAATATGTGTTTTATGCCATGCTATTATGGGCTTTTTAAAGGTATAATAATAATTATAAGGTAAAATTATTAACTAAATATTTTAAATAAATATTTAAAATATAAGTTTAAAATAATAAATAGTTATAAATAGTAATAAATAATAATTAATATTATTATATATATATAAGTTTATTTATTTATAAAAAGGATATAATTCGATTATTTATAATTAATATTTTTTTATTTAATTAATAATACGGATTTATATTATATTAATTATAAACGTATTTAATTAATTAATTATATATTTAATTACGTATATAATAAATTAAATATAATATAATTAACTGAATTTATATATTTATAAAAAATCCTTTTAATTTTTAAATATAATATTTTAATAAAATTAATATAAATAATAAAGTCGGCTTAAATATTTATATTTATTTAATAAAAGTAAATTAAAAATATACTTATAAAGCAATAAAATATATATATATATTAACATATTATTACTAAATTACTTAACGCTAATACATTTATAAGACATTTTTTTAAAGCAATTAAATATCTCTCGGCTATAATCTTCCGAAAAAAACAACGAAAACTGCATTACGTAAGGATCCCGCAAGCTTGTCTCTCAACTGATTAGGTAATCATATGAACTTTATTGCTATGCTGCTTAAATGTCACTGCTATGTCATCGGGAATTCCGGGTTTCTAGGGCATTTTGATACGGTATGAAAACAAGAAAAAGCCTTGTCCACAATCCGGCATCTAATAATACGCCTAAGGAGGTGTCGATCAGTGATAACAGTTCAGGTCGGTCAAGTGATGAAATCAATTTGGAGGACGAATAGAACAAACCATCAGTAGCAGGTCGTTATACCGAGTGTGCCTAGTTATTCACATCACAAGAAGGGACATATATATCTGAAACTGCCGGGCATCTAACATTAAATGTTCCTAAAGGGCAGGAAAAGGAGAAGGATGGCAGTAATTATACAACTGATAGCTATTAATAAATAAGTCACTGTTAAAGTATTTATTAATAGGCAAATTCAATAAGGTTAATGGCTTTCCATATATGAGTGGAATAAAATGAAGAAGAGAGGAAGAAGCTAAAGGTGACAAAAACAATTTCATTCAAAAGGTAGCAGTAGCTGGGCTCGAAGCGTTGTTGTGCTCGAAGCTGGTAGACCGTGTATAAATGCTCGAAAAGCTCAGTGAAAGAACCATACCAATAGACCAAACAACCGGAGATGGCAACACACACCCACCCTCGCACCGGCATGTACCTCAGCCGCGTCAGGAACGTGGGAACTCCCCGGCGTTGCCAACGCTGCGAGATTAGAAGGTAGAACATCACAATATTCACCAACGCAAAAAGCACAGTAGGGGATATAAAATGAAAAAGAATCCCAAAAAGGATTTCTTACGGAAGCCGACGGGTATCTGGACAACCCCATCCGTAAGCTGGCCCAACCAGTATCGAAAGGTCGAGCCTCCCCAAAGCCCTGCGGGAGCTTTGTCAACCCTGGCAGCCATCACTGAGGGAGCCAGCCTCTAGTACTGCACTCAGAAGCCCACTCACCTTTTCAGGGTCACGGTACCTCTGGGGGATATCGCTATTATATGTCCATTGAAAATCTCTCCAATTATTTACACCTATACGGCCTTTTCCAAACCCCCCTAGTACCTAGGTACCAGGCAGGTTTTCTGTTTCCCTAATCACCATCCGACTTACTCTTACCACCTACCTAAGCAACCTGTCAACAATTTTTTTACAGGCAGTCAAGGCAGTCCTCATGTTAGATTTTTGCAGCTAAAAATGAATTTCGTAAACACACAAATCTCATCTACCCACATATCTCGTAGTGTTAATGTGCAATAAGTATGCGCAATACTTAAGCACACACGCGCACTTCTGACCCCAAGCACCGTTCTTCCTCCTATAGTTTCATCATATTAACAAGAATTTATCTGGGGTCTTTTTTTTTTTTTTTTTTTTTTTTTTTCCCATTTGCCTTCCCACCATATTCATTCCCTCTCCCCTCCCTCCCCTATCTTCCGTGTTCAATAAATCTCCCACTATCGACTTGATGACCCCATCAAACCAGAATATGATACCCAGATGCTTTTCCAGCATGTTTCTATCAAGTACACTCGAGACACATTTAATTCACCCTTAATCAGCAGGAATGATGAAGCTACCGAATATGTGTAAGTGACTCCCTGTGATGCCTGAGATACATGGGAGGAATAACACGTTAAGGGTGACTAGGTTATCTGAAGAACGTCGGGCCCCGACACAAAACACACGTGCATAGGAGTTATTTGCTACCATGGGACGACATGTATCACCGTCGTGTCCCATATTCTACCCTCTCAACACCTCCTATCAGGAAAGGATATCGAAAATCGTAGTTTTCCGATCGTCTGATTACATAAAAACATCTACAAAACTCATTATATATTGATAACAAATATACCTGGACTCAGGCTTGGCCCAGGAGCAATATTCATCGACGTGGTCTCTCTGTGCGAGTCACACCCAAGAATCGCTTTAGCAAAGCACAGGAACAGCGTGGCGATTATTACACTGTGATCCGTCGGTCTTCTCACTTTCTCCCTTTGCCCCATTAAGTAGAATTACTGACTGTCCTAGGACGAACCTTTTCCGGCGGTGACCACTGCTATTTGCATTGGGCACCTAGCTTGTAGCCTAAAATGCTATCATATATCCGAGTGCTCGCCTCAACAAGTCAACTGGTAGATAGACAGATATAACCCCAATAAAAATAAGTACAACCCAGGCCAACCCCTATTTTCCGCCCTCATTTCTCGCTTCCTCGATCCAAGGATACGCATCTCCGAGGTACTTGTGCGCCCTTAGGTCTCCCGACCTCGCGTGTCCCTCGAAGTTCTCCGCCCGCGAGCACCGGGCACAGAGGCGCCCGACCTCGCCGCTCGCCCTCTCGTCGGCCACCTCCTGGTACGTCTGCGTCTTGAGATACTTGCCTACCCACAGGCCACCCGTGTATCTTGCCGCCTTGCGCGTCGGGAGGACGTGGTTCGTGCCGATACACTGTGACAAAGGTTTAATATAGGTTCTCATGTGTAAGTGTCTGTGCGGAGTAGGGAAAAAGAGAGAGGGGAGGGGGAACGCCTAGACTATCTATTATTGAGTATATGCATACCTTATCACCATACGAGACGCACGTCTTCTCCCCGAGAAACAGCGACCCGTAATTTCGCATTTTCTCGAGCGCCTCCCGGGGGTTCCGCGTCAGGATCTGCACGTGCTCACTCGAATACACGTCGGCGAGCGCGTAGGCCTCGTCGAGGTCGTCGACCAGCACCACCTCGCCGTAGTCGCGCCAGGCGGCCCCCGCGAGCTCCGCCGTCGGCAAGTTCTTCAGCAACTCATCGACGTACGCGACGGTGCGGCGCGCCCCGGCTTCCGACGTCGTGATCAGCACGGCCGGCGAATCGGGCCCGTGCTCGGCCTGCGACAGCAGGTCCGTCGCGAGCGTGAACGGGTCCGCGGACCCGTCGGCCACGATCAGCACCTCGGTCGGCCCCGCCAGCAGGTCGATGCCGATGTCGCCGAAGAACTGGCGCTTGGCCTCGGCGACGAACGGGTTGCCCGGCCCGGCCACGAAGTCGACCTTCCCGATCGTCTCGGTGCCGAGCGCCATGGCGGCGACGGCCTGCGTCCCGCCCAGCACGAAGATCTCGTCGGCGCCCGCGAGGTGGGCCGCCGCGACCGTCGCGTCGGGGATCTGCCCCGCGATGGGCGGCGTGCACGCGACGACGCGGGGCACGCCGGCGACCTTGGCCGTCAACACCGTCATGTGCGCGGACGCGAGCAGCGGATACCGGCCGCCGGGTATATAGGCGCCCGCGATGGCGACGGGGTTGTTCCGCTGACCCAGGAACACGCCCGGTCGGATCTCGATCTCGAAGTCCCTGATGCTTTCCCGCTGCGCCTCGGCGAACCGCCGGACGTTGCGCTGCGCTTCCTTGATGTCCGCTATGGTCTGCGCCGGCACCTTCGATATGCATTCCTGGATCTGCTCGTCGGAGAGCTTGAAGGATGGCGGCGACCACCGGTCGAATTTCTCCGAGTACGATCGCACGGCCTGGTCACCGTTTGCTCTGATATCGTCGATTACACCCTTTACGATATCGGTCACCTTCTGGCTGGTCGTGGTGCTGACCGTCAGGCCAGCTGTCTTGATAGGACGGGCAACCATATTGTTTCCTTCTCACTCGATGGCGTCTTAAGTCCCTGAAGATCTTTCTAAGCTGGGTGTCCGGTTTATTTGACTAATACACACTGATGTGACTTGAAAGTCAGCGCACCAAAACGCACCGAGGGTTATACTATTAAATATCGCACATTGAATAAGACCACTATGAAGTCTCAATTCCTTAAGAAATTTGTTTCGAATGAGGTCTGAACTGCCGAAGACGTCTTTGCCTTGGCCCTTACGAGACGAGGGGAGCGGGGAACACGGAAGTCTCCCGGCAAATGTGACACTATTATGTGTCATACTCCATGATTCTTGAATCTGTATCTACCTGGATGAGATAGTTTTTTTAATGATAATTAGTAAGATTATTATAGTAGCACAGTAATAAGAATTTTGTTACGTCTCGGCTGAGTAGAAGGATATCAGATAAACCAGCCGGTTCCTCATATGAAACCGAAGCCGAGCTGACGTATTCTCTACGGCACGGAGACTCTTTTATAGACGGATAACCATGGTCTTCCAAAACATACTCGGTCGGAATCAATCGCGAAATAACTGCGCGAGAAGACCTGAGGTTATATGCCTGAGCCCTTCGGTCGTTGTGCGTAGGGTATAGGACCAGGTTACCGAGTAAGCTCAGCTTCACTCAAGACTATTTATAACAAGTTACATTTTCAAAAAAAAAAAAAAAAAAAAAAAAAAAAAAAAAAGGATTTTCCACTTCGCAAGTGTGAACCTCATAGCCTATTAAGTCGTAAGTTGGGCCGGGAGCGCGTATATCAGTCGGATTATCGTTAGATCATAAAACGAACATGTGAAGCCCGCCACCGTAAGTGTTGAGATAATACGTAATGCACGCTAGAAGGTATATATAGACATTCTATCGAACAATGCAAGAAGATACAGATGAGTACTAATACTACTAAGCAACAGTCCCTCGCGACGCTGGAAATTCCCCGAATTACGCGCCATCCTTGTACCAAGAATCGTCGTGATCCAACAAATTCTCTATTTGTCGGAGTTTCATCTGTGGGTAAATTCTACAGCCGGTGTTGAGGGAGATATTCTCACATCGGGGTCATCACTGGAGATTCCAGTGATCGTTAATCGTCTTCTTAGGCACCACTTGGAGGTAGTTAGCCCTGGGAGAGCGTCTGAGCCCTGGTCCATGTGTCGCTGTAGGTCATCAATGGCTCGATAGTGACTAATCGAATCCGTAAAGACCCAGCTTGCGCCATGTCGGGTGAGTATCTCTAACGCGTCAATAGCCAGATTTATGTGTTCAATAGTGAGCGAGTCGAGGGGTTGTGAGATGCCGAATGGTGTCAGGATTAGGTCGATATATGCCGTGTTTGCAAATTTCTTGCAAGCATGCGCACGTGTTAACATGCATGCCAGTTGCAGATAGTTCAATTGATCTGTCTCGGTGGTTCTCTGAAAGAAAGGACGAGGGTTGAAATAGAATGTCGGTGACGTTTCTGGCCTTGAGGAACAGGTCAATTTCCGTTAGAATGGCATAGACTAGGGTGATACCGAAGGTAGAATTGAGCTCCAAGTTGATATCAGCTCTATAGTCTAGCAAGAGCTTGACATATGCTCTTCTCTTCTTCCCGCTACGAAACTTCAAAGCTTGGAGGAGCGGGTATCTCATATGATCCCAATGTCTCTTGTGTTTAATGATAATAATTGGACTTACGCCTCTACCAAGGAGTGTCCGCAACAATTTCTCGCCTTTGTGGTTTTCAACAGCCCATGAGACTGCATTTCCGCGATTTATAGCGGAAACGCTGTCACACGGAGCACCTTCATCAAGAAGGACCATAGCCGCGTCCGTCGTATTTCTACCGCTTTTCAGGAGGCGAAGGAGAGATTGCTCGCTTCGGAGTATATATTTCTGCTTATCCACTGAGAGCACAAACTTCAGACAGTTCATGGGATCAGACGATAACAGTACGATACGAAAGAGGCACCAGATATCCTCCTCCTTTCTTGGAACTGGATCGCATTCCGAAAGCAGCAACTTAGCAGCAGCCAAATCAGACCGCCATAGCGCCATCTCCAAGGCAGACATGCCCATCTGACAGTAGGAGGCACGGAGCCTTGGATTAGCCCCATAGCGGAGCAAGAGCTCAATTATCATCAATGTTACGCCGGATGGATACCGGCCAATTGCAAGGCAAACGACATGAAGTGGTGAAAGTCCTTCAGAGGTGGTGGCGTTGATTCGAGCCCCGCTCTCGAGGAGCTTGAAGATGATGCCATGATCCTGACAAATGCAAGCTCCGTGAAGAGCAGTAAAACCCAAACTGTCTGAGGCATTGACCTTAGCTCCCCCGGCTAGGAGCAAGTCTACGGCGGGACGTATGCCATAGCGAGCTGCGATGATGAGAGGTCTCACATTGTGGTCATGTGGGTCCTTTGCATCAATATCGACCCCCTTTCCAATGAGAAGCTTCAGAAGGGGTATGCCTTTATACTCATCATATAACCCAACTGTATTTACGGAGGATCCTTTGTAACGCCAATCTCGGCCCGAACCGCGTGGTGGTTGAAGGCAAACATGAATAAGTGGCTTAGAAATCCCGTTGCTTATATAGCACATGGGGTAGGTATCTACCTACTGCCTACCTCCTACCTGGGTGCCTTACATATAGGAAGTGATAGGGGTCATGTTTGTAATCTAAGGATCCATATATGTGTACGTAATCCATATCAGGCGTAATTACATATCTGGCGAGAGTTTGCATACTTACATATATGCACCTATCCGAGTCGAGTCTTTGAGAGATCATGCCATGTAGCAGGTCTTGGCACCTGGGGCTCACCGGGTGCCGCTCAGCCGCTGAATGAATGGGTCCGGATGGCCTTGGCTAGCTTTTTTTCCGGAGCGAGCCTTGCGGGTCATCGAAAGGTGCAACTTCAGCATCGCAATCATCTAAGCGCCTGCTGCTTCAAACCTCCTCACATGCGTCATCTCCTTACCACCAAACTCCTACATGTAATCAACCCTTTCCGCCTCGAAACACCACCCCCACCGCCTGGTATCAACTCCCCCAGACTCACCTGGGCACTCACCCGGGCATGATGTTGCCCTCGTCCATGCGGCGTGTGGTTGCCACCACGCCGCAATCGCCTCTCCTCTCAAATTTTGCTTGCACATCCGCATTATCCCTCGCTTGCGCCCCGAGAGGCCAGCAACAAAGACGCTATTCGTCCTCGAAACCATCCAGTCCCAACGACTCTCCCAAGGGAATTTCCGATGGTCAGGTGACAACCTCGACGACGCAGTCGACGAAACAAAGCGGAGAGAAGCGGAGGCGCAAGGTCAAAGAATGGATGGACATTCAACAAAAACTTCCAAGCGTGCCCAGCACTCAGCATGTGCCACAAGAAGGTTGCTATATAACCCCTCCGTGAACTTTCAAACTATCTAACTATCTATCTACTCACACAAACTTGCACAGCCCTGGCCCTGTCGACTTTCTTCTCCCTGCACCGACCCATGTCCGTCACCCACAGCTGCCCGAAAGCGATCACCGAAGACGCCTTCGCCCAGATCTTCGCATCGCGCCCGAAAGGCAGCAAATATGCCGATGTCGTGTCATCCATCGCGCAGACTGTCGACGAGCTCGAGCAGCCCATGCAGAACCTGAGTCTCAGCACTCAGCAGGACGGTGGCGACGCGCTCACCGACGCCAACGGCGATCCGATGCACAAGGTCGACGTTAAACACGCCGACGGCACCGAGTCGAGCGTATACGTCCAGCTGAACACCATGTCGGGCCAGTTCTTGCCCTTCCGACCGCCGAGTCCGCCTGAGCCAGAATCCAACGGTGTGTCCGAGAACGGAGCCCAGGAAGCGGCGGCGGAGGCGGAGGAGGAGGCGCCGCATCATCGTGTTTACCAAGCGATGTTCACGCTCGAAGAGACGGTGGACGAGAATGGTCAGGTTCGAATCGTGGCACATAGTCCCCAACTGGTTGAGGAACGCCAGAAGCCCACCATGCGTACTCTCAGCGTGCGAAGGCAACGGAAACTGAAGATGAAGAAAAAGAAGTACAAGAAGTTGATGAAGCGAACGCGAAATCTCCGACGCAAGTTAGACCGGGTATAAGAGCCCAGGGCTGTTTTGTTTTTTTTCCTGTGTACATAAGACTAGTGGTCACCTCAACTTGCGCGGCATCGTAGTCGGGTGTAAGAGTGGAATATCATAATCTGGTCTATACATCGGTCTGCTCCGGGTCATTTCCTTTCTGCGTCATTGTTCCCTCCCTCAATCAAGGTCTTACGTATTGCGTCCACTCATAGATAGAAGGGCACGTGTAGTTACAGCCATGCCGCTATGACTACCAGCCAAACCCAATTCACACACGCTTCAACTCTAAAATGTAGAACTGCATCTTCGCAGTCCACGACCTTCCGCTTAACGCGTGAATAGACGTCTAGCTAGCCACACCACACGCATCCCAACCTAGCTACTCAATCCCCGCCATCGGCCAGTGATTTCACCGGATTCTGCACCATGAGCTCGATCAAAGAAAACGCGACCTCGGCCGCCGCGAGCGCCGTCGTCTGTCCCGCGGTATCGTACGCCGGGCGACCTCGACGACATGGCGTCTGCCTGCAGAAAGCGCAGATTAGTCCTCAGCAGTCAGCGAGTTAAGCATTGCCCAATTCTCAGATTAAGCGTCAAAGATCACCATTAATAAGGTATATTATAGCGGGATACATAGCGGATAAGGCTGCTTAAGATTTTACCCTTCTAGTGGTCGACCGATGTTATGGGAAGATGCTCACCATGCTAAGAAGTAGTGTGACAAGAAAAAAGGGATGTGAGTGGCGAATGTGGTATATTTGAGAGATGAAGATCTCACACTAAAATACAGTGGAAAGTGGTATTTAGTATGGACTGTTTGCTTAGTCATCTATTAGCCCCACAGTAGTAGGGGTCCTCACGTGCAAGGTGACTGACACCGCCGGTGTCGGCCCCACAAAGTTTTCCCATTGGCTCACTGCCCTTAAGCTCAACCATTGTTACGTCCTCAACGAAGCTTTCGATCGTTCTCGACCTTTTCAATCAAGCAACATCATTCGAATTGACTCGCGTCCCTCAATTTGAACGTCAATTGCTCAATTGGCTCCATCAGTTCCATCGGGCTTGAAACCGCAACCAAGTATCAAACGCAACGATCGCGACGAGCGCCGAGAACAAATACTCCAACATGGCTGAAAAGAAGACGGACGCCCCGGCAACCAATATGCTCTGGGGTGGCAGGTTTACAGGTTCGATTGTCCCCGGACGCAAGCTTCAGATCCAGCCAGTATACTGACCTTGCGATGCCTACTATAGGTGGGATTGATCCGCTCATGCACAAGTACAATGCCTCTATCGGATACGATAAGGCTCTCTATAGAGAGGACATTCTTGGATCAATCGCTTTCGCTAGGGCTAACTCGAAGGTTGGTATTATTACCAAAGACGAGTTTAAGACGATTGAGCGTGGCCTGCTTACAGTGATGGAAGAATGGAAGCAGGGAACCTTCGCTATTATGCCAAATGACGAAGACGTAAGACCTAGCCCACGCTACTTAACCTCCTAAGACTAATATGATAAATCAGATTCATACTGCAAATGAGCGTCGACTAGGAGAGGTTATCGGAAAGGACACCGCTGGCAAGCTGCATACAGGTCGCAGCCGTAATGAGCAGGTCGTCTGTGATATGCGCATGTGGCTACGTGACCGCATCCGTGAAATCGACAGCCAACTCGTTGCTTTCCTTCAAGTCCTTGCCAAACGCGCCGAGGCTGAAATGTAAGCTTAGCACCGCATCCGGACAAAGCCCCTTACTGAGTAACATCCCTAGCGACTACCTCATGCCCGGCTACACCCACTTACAACGCGCCCAGCCAGTTCGCTGGGGTCAATGGATAATGTCACATGCTGCTTCGTTCAAGCAGGATCTCGAGCGATTGCGCCAGGTCTTTGAAAGGGTTAACCTTAGCCCACTTGGTTGTGGCGCATTAGCTGGCAATGTGTTTGGCATCGATCGAGACGCAATAGCTGCAGAGCTTGGTTTTAGCGGAATCACTCTGAACTCTATGAACACGTCAGGCGATCGTGACTTCATTATCGAGTTCCTGACCTGGAACTCAATGTTCACCAGCCATATCAGCAGGTGGGCTGAAGATCTCATATTATACTCCACTTCCGAGTTTGGGTTTTGTCGTTTGGCAGATCTTTATAGTACCGGCAGCAGGTTCGTTGTATCTATCGCGACTCCCAGATAATCCCGAAAGACTCTAATCCACGTCCAGTTTAATGCCGAATAAGAAGAACGCCGACAGTTTGGAACTCTTGCGCGGCAAGTCAGGCCGTGCTTTCGGTCAAATGGCTGGGCTGATGATGGTGGGTTCGCATACAGACATATCAGCTCATGAGTGATCAGGAGCGGATCAAGAGCAGCCACTAACAGATACCTGTCAGAGCGTGAAAGGCTTGCCAACTTGCTACAACAAGGACCTTCAGGAGGGATGGGAACCCATGCTGGATTCGGTTCAAACTGTTTCAGACAGTCTGGGCATCGCCAACGGGGTTATTGCTACTATGACCGTACGGCCTGAGCGGATGTTAGCTGCCCTAGATAAGACGATGCTTGCTACTGATGTTGCGGAGTGGCTGGTGCGAAATGGATGTCCTTTTAGGGAAGCTCATCACATTTCTGGACGCGTTGTCGCGTTGTCAGAAAATACGGAAACCCCAATGGACAAGCTAACCCTGGAGCAACTGCAAGCTATCGATCCTCGATTCACGGCGGACATTGCGAAGGCATTCGAATATAACTCGAGTGTTGAGGCGAAATCGGCCAGGGGCGGTACTAGTCGATCAGCCGTGCTGCAGCAGATTCAGGAACTCCGTACTATCCTGGATTAAAGGTCTGGTGGCCCGGTGCAGGATGAGGGTGGAGTAAGGGAACTTGGGATGGACATCACGAATTGTGCTTCATTCTGTGGAAAGAGATGTGTTTTGAGAGGCTAGACAGATCAAAGAAAAGAACACGACAAGATACCTACTTCAAGAAAGTCGAACAAAACATTTGTAAACGAACTGGATATAAGGGGAGATGTTCGAGGTGAAGATGGCTTCGTCCTTAGCTGAAAGGCATCTTTAATTCGAATCATCCACGGAATCATCCAATGCATGCTTCCTCAAATCTCATTAAGAGATCCCCCGCAGATTCATCGTCTAGGATGTCCTCCAGAGGTTCATCGTCTGAGAAATCCTCCCAAGTTTCCTCGTCGTCAAAGAGCTCATTGATGCCACTTTGGCTGATCTCGTTATCGTCGGCTTTGCTTAGGGCAATAGCAGGGGTTGCCTTTTCGAGAAGGCTAAGCAACGTCCCAACGTCCAATTCCCATCCCTTCGCGCCACAATCAGCTGAGGAGAAGTGGAAATCAATTTTCCCAGGAAGAGGCATGCTGAAGGCCCTCAGCAGGTATGCCTCGACTAATCGAATAGTCATTATCGCATCAACCCCGGCGTCGTGGGCATTCAAGGTCAGCCTCCGATCCTCAGGGAACAAGGTCCCGTAGAGCTTCGAGAGTTGCAAGGACAGCACTCTTGCGTCAAGTTTCATTTGACGCCGGATAATATGATACCATCCCAGTGGCTGATCGCAAAATTTCCATTCAGGATCAGCAGATCTTCGGCGCCCGCAGTCTTGAGAATGTAACTCAAGCATCGAATATCGATTTGAGTCCTTGCCCAAGTAATGCAGACTTCCACGGGTCCATATTCCTAGGGAGGAGAAGGCAAGTTAGACGAGTAAAAAGCAAATAGAAGAAGGCGATAGAGAAGGCGAATGTTGCACTTATGTTGATATGCTTCCGCATAAGGTCTGCAATTGCATGACACGTCAGACCTATCATTCTGTCTTCCTCACGGCCAGGCTGAAACCTTTGAATCACCCCAACAGAGGCGAACGGGCCGCGAGCTTGGTGAAATTTCGAAAAGCTGATCTTTTGCCGGAGTTCCCCAACTGTCATCTTATGATCTATGACCGTGGGGGGGACAACCTGTCGCTCCAAAGCATCGAATATAGCTACCTGAAGGGGTAGTGGCCCATCGTCTGAGAAGATACACTCGAAATAAATAATGAATGTGTTGTGAGGGTGCTTGAGAAACGTTGTGAGGGTTTTAGCGCAACCTTCGAAGAGAGGAAATCGAAAATTCTGCGATAAAATTGACCTGGTAGCACGATCCGACTCTTTCTTTGAATGAAGAGAGTCAACTTTCTTGTATCCTTCACACTCTCTTAGATGTTCATCCTGACATCCCCGAGAGAAACGACGGAGACAGATTGGACAAAGCTGCTTTGGACAGTTATGAGACCCGTTGCGCTCAACTACACAGGAGCAGCTAGAACAAACCATCTTTGTGCATTTTGCCCAATGTGCCGTAATTGTGTCAACTTTGATGGCGCGCTTGCAGCCTGGACACATCCGAGTATCACATTCAGCTTCGTGCTGAGAAATCTCCTTATGTTGCCCAGTCTTGCGGCAGTAGTTGCAACGTGCTGGCCGTGCTTCAAGGCATGCAACCTTATGCTCATACCTCATCGATGTTGGATAGAGCTTGTTACATCGGGAGCATTTCCAGTACTCGCAGTTCTGCAGATGCTGATCTCTCTCAGACTTCAACATGCTCATGTAGCAACGTCCACAGCACCACCGATCGCATTTCTGCAAGTGAGCTTCTCTCTCTGTCTTGAAGACAACCAGAAGACACGCTCTGCAGGACCAGAACTCGCAAGACTGGATGTGTTCATCCTTAGCTGACCGCGGAAACTTTTTGATTCCACACTGGACAATTCGGCAGGTGCTCATGCCGCTCTGAGGCTTTCATTCTTTGCCAGCAAATACCGCACTGCCATTTCTGGCAGATCTTTGAATGCTCGTCTCTTTCTGCAGCCAACGTTACTGTTGAGCAGTGCCTGCAGAGCCAATACTCGCAAGCCTGAACATGCTCTTCAATCTTATTCTTGTCGAAGTATTGCCTGCATTTCCTACACTGTTTCCTCGGTTTCTCGCGTGGACCGCGACAATCCTTGCGATGCTGCTCCACGTCCTTGGCTTTGTTGCCACAAGTACCGCAGCGAAACACTAGGCATAGAAGCCGATGTGCCACCAGCTCACTTTCTAGAAAGCGGACACAGCACTTATAGCATGTGCTCAAAGGCCCTGAGCAAATGTGCGAGTCCTTCTCATTCTAGTTGAAGTCTTGCTCGCACTTAACAACAGCAATTGCGCGTGGAGGGACAAATAATTTAACTCTCGAACTACACGTTGTTGCCCGCGGTACACAGAATAAGCCATCCCACACTTTGTTAGAAGTTGAGGCATCATACATTCACGTTGTCGTTTGGTGAATGCAGCGGAGTCATAGCGGTCACGGGACAACAAACTTCATCCGCAACATACCGTTAACCACGATGCACTCACTCATGAGCATCCAGCTCACGCTTCACCCGATCTATTACACTCGCCCAATCACAATCACATGCCTATCTTGAAGCTTGCTGCAGCTCGCCCTTTCCTTATAGGAAGCTTTCGCTATGTCTCAGCACACAGGCCCGGCGCTTGCTCACCGTAGCAAGGCCCAGGATTTGGGGCATCACCAGTCGTATGACAATTTTAGGTAGCCGACTACTAACCTCGCCGGACACAAACAGTGTGACACCCACTACGAATGCTAAGAGTCCTGGAGCCTGGAGCTGGCCTGTGCCCGGGTCCTGGCGCACAGAAATGTAATCCGTGCCAGCAACTGTGTATAAGGGCCTGAAACAGGGCTGTGCGCTCAGCTCAGGTATTGATCACCCACCGGATCACCTCTGCTCAGGCTAAACCAGCGAAAACTCAGGCTTGGCTCTAAAAATGGATTGGGAAGCCGAGATCTGTCGGGGTTGACTATAGAGGTAGGTAGGTACCTAGTTAGGCGCCGACGCTCCTGTAGAGACTACTCACCTGGCGCAAAGGCCGGGTCCAGCACGTCGATGTCCACG
This sequence comes from Xylariaceae sp. FL0662B, assembly GCA_022376535.1. Classification (NCBI taxonomy): domain Eukaryota; kingdom Fungi; phylum Ascomycota; class Sordariomycetes; order Xylariales; family Xylariaceae; species Xylariaceae sp. FL0662B. Next base: position 133,247 of record JAJJKD010000056.1, read on the forward strand.
CTGACGTAGACCTTAGAGCCCCCAACCCGCTCCCTGATCCGCGCGATCACGCCCGCGCTGCCGCCGGTTCCCCGGTCCAGGTCGCGCGCCGTGATGGTCTCGAAGCCGCAGCGGCGGTCGTTCCGCGCGTCGCCCGTTTTCCGCGCGAGGGGCGCGCACACGCCGACGTGGATCGAGGTGTTGCGGATGAGGCCCTGGGTTACAGGTAAGTAATAAAGGTTAGGTAATTAGGATGACTGTAGGTATCTTCGTAGCAGAACAAAAAGGCTCGTGTGCGAGGTGGAGGGATGTGCCGTGGTTCACGGCGCTGCGGCGAGTGGGTGGTTTAGCCGTGGATCTATGTAGTAGGTACGTAACCTAGTTATGGCCCGTAGTAGGTGTGGTTTCCAACTTACGCGTAGTTTGAGATGCCGCCCCCTGAAGAACAAGAAGAGGTGTAAGCTACCATACGTGTGTTGGGTACTTACATTACGGGCAACTTACCGAGTACAGCTGGGTCCCAAGTATCTAGTTACCTCGAAGTTAGCTTCTATTTTATTCTCGTAAACGGTCTAGGCGAATGTCTAACCTATGTGGCTATCGAAGTGGATTACAGAAACCTGACCCCATCGTTTAAAGGCCGACTTCAGCGCCGGCAACGTCGTCGTATGGTCGCCACCGAGCGCTATTATTCTCGGGGTCACAGAATAGCTCTCATTCGCAGCGCGTCTGCCAGACACGATCTGACATAAATTCAGTAACAATTACCACATCTAGGTAATAGCGGCCAAGAAGCAGGTAACTAACGAACTCAACTCACCGTATGGGCCTTGCTCAGCTGCGCCAACGCGACATTATTATCCAACCACGTTAGAGGCACATCGCCGCAGTCAACAATCGTCGCCGACGACTGGAGTGGGTTTCTCCCTAGACGTAAAGTCAAATACCCTCATCAATTTTTTCGTAAGCTCAAGATTTAATAGGTATTTACCGGTATACACGCTCCACGCAAAGTCGGCGGACCTCCTCTCGCTTCCGATTCTGATACTCCTCGGACCGTAGCGCGCCCCAGGCCTTGCCGTAACGCCCTGCAAAGCAAATTCAGCCCCTTCTATCATCAAGACGCAAAAAGATAGAGAGGCCCAAGGAGAGCCGACGGACTGACCGTGTCGAACGGCGCGCCAAGAATCGCAATATCGTATTTCTTGCCCTCCCCTGCTTCTCCATCCGCCAAGCAGTTCACATACGGCAGATTGGCATACGTTGTAAGGCCGTTGAATTGGCTTCCCGTCACCACGTCGACGTCCTTGTCTACTCCTAGCACTGGATTTTGGCTGAATATGAACGACGGCGCTTTGGGGAATTCCCACGCCGCCAAGGTATAGGTGGTGGCACACAGGAATAAGATACGACGCAAGATACTCATAGTGTGTTAATTGGTAGTCGTCTGCTGTACGAGCAATGGTGTCGTAGTGTCACTCAAAACGAAGTCTACGGTGTTTATTTGTAAGTGGACTGAAGTGAAGTAATGATCACGCGGTCGAGGAGGGGAACGATGCTATCTATGCTTGAGGATTTGTTGTCAAAGCTAAAAGCTTCGTACCAGCCTAGCCCCTCATTCCAAATTCGCCGCAAAAAAACAAGCATTTGTCAACATCGTAGCATCTCTTCATAAGTTAACGAGTCTGCAGAGGGCGGTGGGAATTTCGTCCACCCTAGGCATACCCAGGAACTAATTCCCAGGTCCCCAAGTACCAGTAGCACCCGCGGGCCCTTCTTTCTCCTGGAACATCGTATCGTCCAATTGTGTTATGTCTACTATCATAGCTCAGAGTTGGTCTTCACTCTTGATAAACTTCAAATGGCTGAATGCAACACATTTTTTTTTTATTTGCCACTACGGAAAGCCTACGGCCATCGTACTGCACGATGAATTTTCCGAAACCTGTGAGTTCCTTTTGGTTGCACCCAGAATACATCGTAAGCAAAGATGTTTCCGTTAGTCTGGAACCATCAATCAGACTGCATCCCGGAACCTAACTCATGCCCCTGGCTCTCTAAGACCACAGTAAGGATCAATCCGCAAGATTTAGGACTTGCTGAGAGGCTCCCCATCCTTGATCTTCTGCAATCCAAATTTCTTGAGTCGGATGGCCTGGATAGCAATGAAACCGCTCGTATCCATGGGCGAGAAGCCTTCAAGGGAATCCATCGAAGCATCTTGCTCAGAGTACAAGTTCGATGACTCACTCGAACGACCAAGTACATAAGCCTAGAAAAGAATATGTTAGCCATTTGTATGATACCCTTGAGGATTACGTACATTGCCCCGATAAGCAGCCAGTCTCACCACTCCCGATACGTTACGCTGCGAGAATACGATTGAATTCTCGACCTAACCCGTCGTTAGCTGTTCAGCACCCTGCAAATGGGACAGCTAACTACTCACAAACTCGCGTTCTGGGCTAAAACTGCACAATATAGTTAGCATCTGCTCTCGAAAAGTGTTGAGCCAACGCAGAAGTTCCAGAGCATGGGTTGAAGGCAAACTGCTTCCAACTGGAACACCTCCACAAGTGAATCAAAGGAGGGCAATGACTTACTACATGCCCTGATACAGCTGTCGAGACCAAGTCAGGGTCACAAACTGATCGCGAAGTTCACGGACCCGTGAATCCATTACAAGGCCTTCCAGATCCAGATGCGCAAGGCGAGCCACTGTTTAGTCAGCAATTATACCCAAAGTTTATAGGAGTTGGCAGATCATTGGAGGGTATCGGCTCCTGAGATACTGTACGGTGTTTTCCGGCCGTATACGAAAATCTTGCCGATTAGGGGAATAAATGAGTCTGAAAATTTACATACGGGTCAATCCTGGGGTGCTGCAGACGGAGTTAGCAATAAACACTTGAAGTGTATTAATAAAATGAAGGTTCCGAGCGCCACAAGTCTTGACATGCAATGTCCAGCAGCCTAGGCTCATACGGAAATACGGCTGACGGGGTTATGTTGCTTCTAAAACACGATAGAAAGCAAAAGACAGAATTCTAGAGATCGCTTACTCGTAACAACCTATTGATCAATGGTCAGTAAGTGTTGCACTTATACAAGATGACTAAGTTGCAGAGTTTCCCAAGACTCGCATATCCGAAAACAGACCCGGAGAGGCAAGAAACAAGGGCCATAAAGGGGAGATGACATACCTCGGCTCTTAAGACCTATGAACCCTACAACATTTGTCAGTAATTTGCTGACCAGACTCTCTTGTAACGGAGTCGCCTATTTAGCTCTGTTCGAGAGTGGAGCTCAGGAGACGTGACTCCTGATAAACCTCTGGCTATTTGCTCTCGAAAATTGCTAGATAGGGCAAGGAGTAACTCTGAAATACATACGATTCTCGACGATCTACAAAAAGTTAGTTACTACTGTTAGTTATATCATATCATCCGGGGCATCAAAGACTCGAACATTTGAAAGGAGCTAGCAAGGAAAGGGGGGTAGATGTATTAGATAGCTACTCACATCAACACGGCCAACTCCGTGGTCGTGGCCGATTTTGTTCAGAAGCTTGAAGACCTCGACCGAGTCGGTAGCCTCCTGATCGGCTGTGACTACCTTGACCGGGATACTAAACAATAAGAGTCAGTCAGACTGCTTAGACCAGTTTGTAAGCGAGCTTTATAGCTCCCTTCGACGGCACCGGCTTATGATACGGGAACATTGACCATGTATGCCGTAGTCCTTGATTCCCAAAGCTTGACCAGTAGGTGGATGCACACATACCCGTTCTCGAAGTGAATGGTGAACTCTTGGGGCTCGTTCGGGGCATCGACTGGGTCGACTGTGCGGGTCCAGAGCTCCTTAGGAGGCGTTTTATCGGGATCCTCCTGTTGGACACTCAGGAATTAGTAACATCTCAGGAGACAGTCTTCCACAGGAGTCTAGGTGAATAGGAGCCAATTAGGAACAGAGCAAGCGCCAATCGGTTCCAGCCGAGATGTTGTTCTTCAGTTCACGTCCAACTCAAAGAAAACTCGTGAGCACCTACCAGGATACCTGCTTCGTACGAGCACTGCGATGATAGTAGTCAGCAAACACGCCTTAGAATAAGTAATGGGAATAGCGGGTGTCCAAGCTATTTCCCCGGGGTAGCTCTTGCTCGTAAAGCACAGCATGAAAGGCTTTAAGCCTTGGAATTGCTTACGTGCACAATGTTCTATAATACTAGCAGTTAGCAAAGACTTTCTCGATATATGTATGAAAAAAAGAGCTCAAAAAGGAAAATGGAGTCTCAGGTAACTACGAACGTCGTCCATGCTCCAAGGCGCTTTAGGGGTCGAAGAGACCGGGATGTTGTTCTCGGCGGCGAATTTCAAAAGGTCATTGCGGCCCCTAGTAGACGAAAAAGAATCAGCAACTGTGTTTCCAATAGAATTATCGAGTGATTGAAACTGGATGTTGTCGACAAACTATAGATTTTCAACTCGGCAGTCGGGGAATCTCTATAGACGATACGTAAGAAAACAGAAATATTGAATACTAACTGGAAACGCTGGATGAATTCTGGCAATCGCCACGGCGCGATCACCTGTAGGGATGGGTTCAACGCCATAAAGGCAAGCTCAAATCTGACTTGGCTTGAAAATTGTTAGTATCGTACATTACCCGGCTCCTGTTCTCAGGTAGAGCGCGACGGCAACTCACTCATTCTAAAAGGAGGTTAGCAATTTAGTAGGATTAGATAAAGTTCGTAGAGTTCCTTACGCCCTTGCCCGTACAACCGTGACTAAGATACTGGCAGTTGAATCGTTCAGCAACGCGAACCTGGCTTCGCGCTATAACAGGTCGAGCCAGCGCGGTGCCAAGAAGGTATCGTTCTTCGAAGGCGGCATTGCACATGATCGCCTTAAATACAACCTCCTCCACTAGCTCACGCTGGAGATCCTCACAGACGAAAGCCTCTGCACCCAACTATAGAACCTAGTCAGTAATTGCCAATTAAGAGTGAATCAGAAACGGGGACGTCTCAAGAGGATATAGATACAGATACGAAAGAAAATTGCTTACCTTCAGAGCCTTCTTTTCGACGGCAGCGAAATCTGCAGCACAGAGAGTTAGTACCCCACGGCCAGCATGTAGGGTTGCATCGGCTGTTCATTCTCAAAGAAAAGGGTGAAGTATGGGGAGTAGTATATAGAAAGCACAAACCCTCCTCCTGGCCCACATTGGCAAGATAACAGACGACGGTGTAGCCTTCATTGAGGAGCCAAACCAGAATCTATCAAGCCGTCAGTATCAGCACGTGACTCTTGTCTTTACGACAGTTTCCTGCTCGGCAAGGGTATGGTAGGGAGCAGAAATCAACTCTCTGTGAGATACATAGAGAGAGGTTGCAGGGAGGGGGCATTACTGTGGAGGTGTCCAGGCCACCAGAGTAGGCTCTAAAGAAGGGTTAGTAACTGATCGCTAAAATCCAGCACGATGGAGCTCCTTACAGGCAAACGCGACCCTTAGACATGGTGGTGACCGCTTAGAAGGTACCTAGGTAGGTTATGTATTTCCCTAATTGATCGCAGATTGTAAAACGGCAAGTGATGTCTGGGTGAGAGATCAGCTTTAAGGTTTGTGGCAAGGATGGAGCACAGCTTGAATAAGACGAAAAAAAAAAAAAAAAAAAAAAAAAAAAAAAAAAAAAAAAAGGAATGACTGATTGCACCGATGTTCGGGACGATAAGAACGATAAGCCATTGGGGAATGGGGAAGAGTTACACAGGTACTTCGAGTGACTCTGTTAGAGGGTAGGAGGGGCATGTACCATGATGTAAATAGCCCACACTAACACATTGGTGTTAACTAAGGTATCATAAGTAATTGGGTGTGGAAATATCACAGTGACGATCAACACGATATGTAGTTGGTACATAGTAGGTGGCTGTTGGATTTCATCTCAACGAAGCAGGCTCATCTCGGGGAGATATAGGCACTTACGGACGATTGTAATTACCCTTGCTACTGCGTCCGTTTCACCATTAGGGGGTCTTGTCTGATGTTCCAAGCCAAGGTTGTTTCTTACCTTATTTCTCTCCGTCATTTTCTACCTTCGAACATCCATCCATCTCTTATCTCACCATCGTCACTCTTTTCGATCGACTATATCGTTTCTCTCATTCTCCCTTGTGTTTATTAGCTTTAGAATTCTATTTTTATTCCGACTCCTCTGTCACCTCATCCCATTCCACTCTCCCATACACTATGCCTTCATCTTGAACGTCTACCTTACCTTAACCTGATGTTGATTGTGATGTTGCAACGCTTTCTTGAAGCCCCACAATGTCCCAATCACCAGTTCGTACTTCCACTAGCGTATCGACCATGGTGGACGACGTCTTCACCGATGACCGTAACATCGAAGCTGACGTTGAGGATAATGTCGAGGCCGATACGGAAAGTGACTCAGAAATAAACTTTTCGATCCCGTCGGTGAGAGAGCTTCAACGCACCGTGCTTTCGACCCTTGGCTAGTGGCAGGCGGAAGTGAGTAGCTTCCAGAGCCATTGATTACCCTTTCCGTTCTGCTTCACGAACAGGAACTCCCAATTGGCGTATACCCAGGAGTTCTCACTCCTTAACATGCCCTGAGACTCCCGTTCACTTGCCAAACTACCTAGGAAGAGAAACCACTGACTCTAGATGCCGTAGTACCTGTACTGTGTGATGTGTCTCCTTGTCGCCGGGGGTCTCCTTGCACTTCTGTGGGTATTTGATGGTAAGCTCGAGCCTGAATGGCGCAGCGATCTTCAATTCAGCACCATTGTCATTGCTGTCATGAGCGCGTATCGTATGGCCCTCAAAGGCATTGTTGAAACATGCGTTAGCCAAGGCGCTTGGATTTGGGTCTCCGGCTTCCGTAAAGGTCGGACTGAAGCCCGCTTAGAGGACTTCAAGATGTTCGACGAAGCTGCTAAAGGATTATGGGGTTGCCTAGTTCTTCTCTGGCGAATGAAAGGAAAGTAAGCCGCTTGGATTATCCATTGTGATGATGGATATGTGCTTAGATGATCATAGGCACCTTGCATGTGTTGGAGCCGTCATTATGCTCTTGATTCAAGGCTTCGAGACCTTTTCGTCGCAAATGGTCCAATTCAACGAACGGCCAACCGTGTTCATAGACGGGTCCAATATAAACGCTTCACCAGCTCCGCCACCGCCTCGGGCAGAGACATGGCATAATGTTGTTCCCAAGGGTCGCGGTGGTGGTTCGTAGATCTCTTTCTATAGACTGGCTCAGCACTAATAGATCATAGAGATGTCGTTGGGCCTCTCGACTAAAGCCGCAATCTATGATGGTATTATAGCTGGCACGATACCGACAGCTCCGGCATTCTGTTCGACGGCCAATTGCACGTGGCCTATTTTCCCTACATTGGCTGTTTGTGGAAATTGCACTGAGTCTTCTGTTAAAACCTCGTGCGATCAGAAGAGCTGCGCGTACACAATGCCTTCTGGGACTTCAATATCAAACCCCGCGGGAGTGGCGTCTGAATATCGATTTACTGTCTCTCCTTCCAACAGCTCAACAAGCCTATTCAATTCGACCTCGCAAGCATTTTTCTCTGTCTTTGATTTGATATCAGTTTCACGGGCATCTTCAAAGACGACAGCTCGGGCATACGAGTGCGCGTTGTGGTTCTGTCTGCAGAGTTACAACGTCACGGTGACAAACGGAATCCATAATAGTAGAACAATAGCGAACTGGTCAAAGACTAACATTTCCACGGAAAGGAGCGCTCATTTCGATGAATACGAGTTCGTGGACATACCACCAGAACTCTACGTGAAGAATCAAACCCGCTTTGCCGTCCCTACAGATTCAATTGAAGCGTTGAGAAGCTTCATGGGCTCGTTGATGCTAGGCAACGCGTCAGAGATCGGAGGCGTAGTCGATTACTCCTCTGACTGGGTTCAAGCCATGCAAAACGCAACGTCAGACCTGACGGCCTGGATAGAGAAGCTATCGCTTAGCATGACAAACGATATTCGATCAAGTGGCACTTTCGACGCGACAAAGATGCTTGAGTATAGCGGCAATGCTTACATCATGGCTTCTCATATCCAAGTCAGCTAGTACTGGATGATATATCCGTTGCTCTTGATGATCATGGCCTTTTGCTACCTTGCCGAGACAGTCTGGAGAACTGCACGAGACCAAGTCTGCGCATGGAAAGGCGACTCGTTGCCTATGCTGTTTTGTCATGTCCAGAAAAGCATATACGCGCTTGTCCGGGATGGAATGGATGTACCGGAGGGACTGAACGATCGTATTGGTCGAACGGAGGTCGAATTAGTTCGCAAGGACGACGGCCAGTGGATCTTCAGAGAACCGATTAACCACTGAACTGAAAGCCATTGTCAGATAAGCGAATCCCCGATGCTTCAATCCCGAGTCTCATGGTTCTTATGTCTACCAGGTAGCTCCTCGCGCAATCCACCTGCATAGCTCAGAATTGACTTGGCATTCTCACGCCTTCGACTTCCCAAGACAGTCCCATCTCCTTAACCAACTTTCAATGGTGACAGTTTTTGGACCAGCTCTCAAATAATTGGGTTCAACCTAAATTTCCCAAGACAACCTTATGTGGGTTCTTCCTTTATCCTTTATCGCTGCTATTACCGAGCCTTTTGCCGATGGCGGCTCTTTATCCCGGCAAATGGCATTAGGCCCTGCCTGCCATCCACAGTCGTGATGTCTTGGCATCAAATGACTTGGTGGGCCTGGAACCGTCGTCTTAGCTAGCTGAGCAGCACAACTTCGGGCATTCGGAGTCTTCCCGATCTGTATCGTAGCTTGCAACATCACCAATAGGTTAGCCAATACTGCTAACTTTAAGCGACACTACCATTGACTGTTGGCTTGCAGAAATGCCTCCGATAAAGGACCTTTCCCGGTGAACAGTTTGCGATGTGTCAGGATCCAGGTTAGTGGTATCGGATTTAGTTCCGCAATTTCGCGCCGGACCTTGCATTGCCTTCCTCATTCGCGTCTTATTACTGTAGTAAGTCGTCGTCCCAGTTTGATACCACTAGTCCCCCACGATGGCTTTCGCCAATGACGCCGGGCGTATTCCCCAGACTTTGAGATATTGGGGTATACCCCACAACCCCATGAAGTTCTCCAACTTCTAATCTGCTTTTCCCTTTGGACTTTCGCTTCTTCTATTCCATAAAGTTTGGTTGTTGTTGTTGTTTTTCGTCAGTAGAAATTCTGAGTTCGCTACCATGTCCTCGACGCCTTTTGAGACCGTGACTTCCAAGCCTAAGTCTGCAGCCAAGGCCCGCAAGAGAGCACCCAAGGCCTGTTTGAATTGCCGGGCCCGCAAGGTCCGTTGTGACGTCTCACAACGGGGCAGGCCATGTATGAATTGCTATCTTGATAGTGAGACTTGCGTTGTGACCGGACGAGCATCTAGATTGTAAGTCGTCTTTTCACGCGCGAGATCCTTGCTTACATTAGAGTTTAGTCGTAGAAGTCCGCTCGATGAAAACGAGAATATTGAAGCATCATATCCCCCCTATTCGAAGGACGACTGTTCCTATGGAAGAAGCTCAGAAGATATAGTAAATTCCAGAATAAATGGACAACCAGTGTCACCAAGGCCAAATGATGGGGATTGCTCGCCAGAAGGAATTTCAAACTCAGCCAACTATTCTGGCCAATCGGTAGGCATAAATATTGACTCAGGAGAAAGAATAGAGCCATCCCAACAACATGGTTCTGGCAATAGGATCTCAAGCCCTATGCAGTCGTTCCAAGGTAAGCTCTTTGAGATATTGACGTAAACTTGTCTGATAGATGGACTAGAAACTGCACCGATCCCGTTACAAGACTTTGACTCTTTCATGTCTTCGGGAATGCAACCACTTTGGGCTGGAGACCAACATATTGCGAATGAGACCGACATCACCTACTCATATTATCCTTTCATCACATTAAGCAACCTTCAAAACATCATGCCTCAAGATGTCAACTATCTAGAGTCGCAAGGCTGTCTCAGAGTGCCAACAAGGTCGATTTTCGATGAGTTTGTCCGAGAATACTTCCTACATGTCCACCCAATGATGCCAGTGATTAATGAAGGGGACTTCTGGGACATGTATTGCCATCATGTTCCTGGCGAACCAGCTGAGAAGATCTCCCTTATCGTCTTCCAGGCGATCTTATTTTCGTCTTGTAATGTACATCATCCGTTCCCATGCGGCTCGAGCACCCCACTAAAACTCACAGTTCGTCTCAAAAAGTAGCATTAAAGCATTGGGGTTTCCTAGCATTCGCGCTGCGAGGGCTACTTTTTATAGACGCACAAAGGTACGCGTTAACTTCCCCAACATTGAGTCACGCCTAATGATTAGCCAGCTTTTATTCGACTTCGAGGCCGAAACATCACCCATATCCATTGCCCAGACCGCACTTCTTCTTACTTACTGGACTCCAAATTGGTCCCATGCTACGAAGAAGACCAATACAGCTTGGCTTGGAGTCGCGATCCAGAACGCAAAGAGTGCCGACGCCCATCTTTACTCCGCTATACCCACGCTCTGCGGCGCAGCGGATACGGCGAAACGCAAGCACAATATGTTAAAGCGGTTGTGGTGGTGCTGCATCATACGCGATCGCATCCTAGCTCTTGGCATGCGCAGGAGTCTTCAAATATCTCGAGCGCGGTTTGATTTCAACGCTAACACAGGTCTCGAATATGCAGACTTGTCCGACGAAGTTGAGAAGTCCAAAGTATATAATGCGGAGGCTAAGCGGCGTTTGGTCGAAATTTTTATCCAAGTTGGAGAACTATGCTCTGTCTTGACAGATCTCCTGACCTTAGTGTTCCCTCTCGATGACTTACCCGGTTGGGGGAAACAGCTGGGTTCTGAAGGGGCCACCAGAGTAAGAGAGTGCAAAGCGGAGTTGAAAAGATGGTATAAAGGCGCGATGCTACGGTTCCCGCTATTCGATGGCGGAAGCACGCCGATAATGGCGAGCACGAAGGGCAAGCAATCTCGGCATGATTCTGTGATATTGTACACAAATTTGATGTACATGTATTATCAGTGTGTGCTCCTTTACCCCTATTCAACTAAGTGAAGCAATCATTGACACTGAGAAACAGTTCTGCTCGCGTAGTACTCTGCCACCATGAAGTTCTTCAAATGGCCGTAGCATCAACTTCACCGAACTTGAACAACAACATCAAAGCATTCGCTAATTTGTATGAGAATCGACATGAAATTCAAGACGCCGCCTGTGGTGTGACCGAGTGTCTAAAGGAACTTATTCAACTGCGGCTTGCTCGTTTCCTGCCAGTCAGCGCGTAAGTGCCAATACCAGAGCCAAGCGGTTATTGCAATCAACTAACTCTACGTAGAGTCGCATGTACTGCATTACCTCTCGTCCTTCATATTATTGACGTCAAGCTCTCGTCACAGAATAGAGGAAAAGGTAACTCAGCAGGTTCAGACATGCAATTAGCTCTTAAGCAGCATCGTCTCAACATCCTCATCCAAGCCATGAAAACTTACCAGCCTCAATACGATGGTGTCGATTACATCAGCGAAACCATTCGACACATTATCAACCTAGCCCAACTCGACCCACCAACTGATACCAACAACATAAATTCTTCACCCTTCAGTAGCCCCATCAACCAAGCGTCGATATCGAGCTGGTCCGATATCTTAGCATCGCAACCAGGATATTACCTACGCTTGGCCATGACGATGGACCTAAGCCTCAGCAAAGGCAGACTAGCAGACGAATCAGATTTCCCGGCGAGCCTGAGAGTATTATTTTCGGCCGACTTCAGCCCGATCAGGACTATGATTGCTAGCGGGAAGCCGGATCCCGCCCCAGCGGAACCATCCCAAACACAACCATATTTTACATCTAGCCCGGGCATAAACATACCACTCGGAACTGTGCACTCACTCTCCTCAGACGAGGAATCAAGCTCGAGTTCTCCGGACTCCCAGGACGGCAACGTCCCCAGAACTTCTGACATCCCGTTTGATGAAGGGCAGGCCGAGATGCCGTCTGGTGACATCCAAATGGGTGGCGTCTTCTTCAATGGTTTCAGCATCGATGGCCTAGCTAGCGAAGTCCTCGCGGCCTGTGCGCTCGATATAGATGAAAACCAGGGTATTCCGCCCGGGTCGAGTGGCCTGGACGAGTCTATGTACGGGGGACACGACCAACAAGCCGGCCTTGGGGAGGACGACTGGATCAAGAAGGCGTGGAGTGATGAGGGTATGGAGGAAGCCGGCGCGAGGACGCAGGCTCCGGATGAGAGTGCGGCCGATAGAGAGACCGCGCGGGCCTTGCTTGAGGGCATTGGCTGCCCTGCATAACACAGGGGGTCCTCGTTGATACGTTTAGAGTATGTAAAGTTCATCTAGTTATAGTTCGACGAACCTTAGATCAGCCATCACTCCGCATTCGCCCGTTGTACATAGAATATATAAACTGCAATAACCTTACGGTCCGTAACAGAAACTACATGCAAAAGGCTGGGTTGGTACAGCCTAGCGAAGTATTCTTAAAAAGTATAATTACTAAGTATCGTTAGGCCTTGGGGTTTCGATTCCCCCGGTGGCCAATATTTTTTTTCTTACCTCTTTCTCAATCTCTCTTCTGTCACAGGCTCCCGTACCACCCCACGCCCCTTTATTCTCTCGAAATTACTAAGCCCGAGACAATGCTGCATTGCAGCTCGGAACACAAATGCTACACGGGCGCATCATAACTTCAGTTACATATGTTTCTAACAGGCCCCATAGGGGCGCCTACTCCGCAGGCAACATGCCGGTCATCATCTTGGTAGCCAGCGCCGCCGTTCCCCGCCAGTCTGCAGCCCAGAACGCGGGATTTGTCTCCGTGTTATTTGCGGGGAACGGTCTCGGTCCCCTGCCTACCTCGACCGGGCACAGTGGCATAGGTTTCTGCAGATTGGGCCGAGTTTAAGTCAATGGCATGTTCGAGTACATGGATGGATGCCATGATTGGGCCTTTGAAGGGCAGGCGCAGGCGCAGGAAGTTGACCGAATCAATGACCCTTCGAGCGGCCGCTCGCAGTGCTTCGTAATAGGCAGCTCCGAGCCGGACGTCGCCTTGGCGTGACATGGTGTTACCAGACGAGAGTAATTAAGTTTAGTACCAGCACCCTGTGTGTTTAGTTGCCATGTTCTATTGGCCATATGTTTTGCAGAAGGTTAGTAGGTAATCAGGATGGTCAATGGGCGAGACGCGCCAACAACCCAAGGCCAGAAGTCCCGGACCTACGGCATTAGCTATGGGATGAGTCTATCTCGATTCTAGAAGATTATTAATTTGTCTTGGCTAACAGTTAGAAGAACGCATGGGATATTATCCAGTTCGATCGCAGCATCCGAGGGCAACAATCACGCCAACGTTCGACTACAATAACTCATCGCCGCTACTATATTTAAGTAGTTGGCGATTTCATGTTCTTCAATTTTCATCGACACGCCTTTAAATTCTGCCACTCTCTTCTCGTTTGGTCAATGCAGCCTGTGGCTTACAGCCATCTCGAGTTTTTTCCTCTTTAATGAGCTAGCATGTAAGGATCCCCCTATTTTCGGGATGACCCCGCAACCCACGTTGCTTCAATATAACACACTGTGAAATAATCTCAAAGAAATCAGGTTTAAAATAACAGTTAAAATGTCTATTACTAAGGGTGCTATCAAATTTGTATAAACCTGCTACCTACGCGTGGGACATAATATTTTGTGTTGACTCTCTTCATTCAGGTTTTAAAATAACGCTTATAGTGATAGAAACAGAATGATTAGGTACACTAGAACGGTAATGATGCCTCTCTTACACATTGCTATTATATGTACTTACAAAGCACATCAAATAAGATCACCAGTATATACTTAAGTATGTAGCCATTGAATGACGCAACCACTAAATTTGTCATGGATGCATTAATAATGTGACGAACAAGCTGCACGCCCTTAAAAGACAGCAAGCTAAGCGACAGTCATTTGCCGGCCTATTACTCAGCGCCCTAACATTACCTATATCAGTTTCGAAAGATACATGTATATCTTCGCCTCCAGGATAGGCATCGGTGTCCTAGAGTTAATGAAACGGAGATGCAATGCATGTCTGCTGTGGGAGGACGCATAATGTGTAATCATGATTTCTCAGCAGCGGAATATCGTGGATATTATTTTGCCCCTAGATGAGTCACCTCTGGTATGAGATAGCACAGTTTTTCAACTAGAATATATACAATTGGTTAGCGTAGGGGAGGAATTCGTGAATATAAAGGAGAGTTAGTGCCAGCACTCTTGATTCCAAACACATATCTACACTACATACTTTAACCATCACCTGATAACGCACTACAACACCATTGTTTCATTGGCAGTATAAAATCTATATCACGCAGAGATCAAACCCCTATATAAAGTGCCACTCATGTCTCCTAAACTCGTCACAGTCGTTGGCGCTACCGGCTCACAAGGAAGCGCCGTGATAGCAGCTCTTGTTGACGATCCTAATTACAAGCTCCGAGGACTTACACGAAATCCTGACAGCCCAGCAGCCCAAGATTTAAAAGCCAAGGGAGTCGAGGTGGTTCGGGCGGACATCAACGATCTGGAATCGCTGAAGAATGCCTTCGCCGGTTCTTATGCCGTGTATGGCGTCACTGATTTCCCCAATCTGTTGGGCGAGCATGATATCGAAAGCGCCGTCCGGGTCGAGGCGTCGCAGGGCAGGAACATAGCGCAGGCGGCGTTGGAGACGACCAGCCTGCAGCACTTTATTTGGAGCACACTTCCCGATGCTTCTGAGATCAGCGACGGCCAGTTCTATCTACCGAACTTCGCGGGCAAGAGCCAGGTGGACAAGTTCATCCGCTCGCACAGAGATCTCGCCGCCAAGACCACGTTTCTCTTCATTGCCCAGTACCACAGCAACTACTCTTATAGTCCATTATCTCTGTACCTGATTCCTACTGCACAGACGTACGTACAGTTCGTTACGCACCCGCCCGACACCCCGATCTATACGATCGGCGATGTAAGGCGCAACTTGGGGCCTTTCGTAAAGCCCATACTCGAGCAGCCGGACATGACTAAGGGGAATGTCGTCTTGGCGCATGTGGAGATTATGACAGCAGAGGAATCGTTACAGACCTGGGCGAAAGTAAAGGGAACAAAGGCAATCAGTGTGCCCGTCTCAGCTGAGTTGCTTCATACGCTTTGGGGCGAGATCGCTGATTTTTTGGGAGAGATGTGGAGGTATTGGGCGGCCGTCAGAGAGAAGAGCTGGACTGCGCCTGGAAAGACAGTACTTACCAAAGATGACCTTGGTGTCAAAGGGCTAATCAGGTTGGCCGAGTCTTTTGACGGTTATGAAATTTGATAGTAGCCGTCTTACACCCTTATATAAGGGTCTATATTATATAGAGTAGTGCTGAATGAGATCAAGTATCACACGCATAACGCGGTTGACACGCCTCACGTCGTGAATAACCAAAAAGTGCTCCGACTGAGTCAAGCAGTTACTTAATAGGACCTAGATGCTGGTAGCTACAAAATACGCAACTACTAAGCGCCCTAACGAGCCAAATCCGAAAATCCTGAATCTACCAGTTCCATTTAAACCTATTTCATTTCCTCAGTGATAAATCCGAAGCCATCCAGAATAACCGAACCCCACTGATGCTCAACTATGTTAAAGATCAGGATGAATACCCGTTAATATTGGTTTCCTGAGGCTATGAACGCCGCCCCGGTAGTAACAAGAACCTCCCCCCACCCCCATCTTTTTGGGTATATAAGCATCTTGGTGGACTAGACATCAAAATGATCATTGCGGTATTACACATGGTGAAACAGCGGAGAGCTGGAGTTCGTATTGGAGACATTAGTTGAGCAAGCCATCTATGGCTGGTGATGTAGCCGAATAAATTTAATACCTTCCACACATTAGTACCGTAGACCAACTAGTAAACACCCAAGGAGGAGTATTGGGGTCTGCATGGCCCAACAGAGAACACACGTCATTATCCATAAAGTCGAGCCCATAGCCCAACTATTTCGAGCACCGCTAAGGAGAGCCCCGTGTAAAGAACCTCTAAGAGCAGAACTTGCAGGGTGAGTGGAAAACAGGGAAGCAAGCGGAACGTCCTAGCCTGTCATTGCAAACGATATTATGTGGGTAATGTTAATCCTCGAAGGAATTAACACGGTCGAAACTTGCGAGCCGAATAGTAGCCACTTGAGGTACGCAAAACATTCACTGAAGGATGTTTCTACTTTCACTAAAATAGAGGTCGAAGAAAAATATCGACCCGACCACCGCCGATGCCACCGTCACCGTCACCACTATGACTATCACCACCGTGGTCGTTAGGGCCTCCAACATCAGCTCCCCGGACCTTAGCGAGCAAGAGGCGAAAGAAGGAGAAGCGAAAGAGAGATATTTATCTAGGTATCCGAGTATTGGGATAGGCCTGTAGGGCTGAGGCCCACTACTATAACGGCCCTGCGTATGGCCACCGGTATATATAAAAGGAGGCTGTACCTCCCTAAATTTCACCTTACACTCAATACACTAAGAACTACGCTCCTCATCACTTCGTCCGGCATGTTAGTAATATAAGAGCATTGATGGTACACGAATGCAGCAAAAACTGGAGGATTCTAGTCTCTTTAAAAGCCGAAGTTATCCTAGAACTACCCAGTTATAGTCTCACGAAATTTATGGTCTTTAGCCGAGGCAGTTGTTTGCCCCAACTCCAAAAATTCGGTGTTCTCCAGATACCTAGTTCTATCATCCAAAGTTGCCGCTATATGTTTCTTAGTTAAGCTCTATAATGTCTAATCTTGATGATGTCCATTCGCATGTATTGAAGACGAATCTCTAGCCATCTTTGGTACTCTCACGAAGAGTAACAACACAGTAGCGAGGGCTTGAAGAGCCGCCAAGCCATAGTATGGTAAGCCAATCCAGCCACCTTCAAGGTTCAGCCCCAACGTGAAAAGGCTGGCAAGCATGGGTTGAGCAAACATGCTACCCACGACTTCTACCATGCTGACCAAGCTGAAGAGTCGAGACGTATGCTGAGGGTCGATGTATAATGTCATGAGGCTCCTCGATAGGCTGTTAAAGCCAGAGCCAAGGGCCATGAGAACTAGACCAAATACAAACCCCGCAAGGGTTGGAGATAGGCCAAGAACCAGAGCGCCTATCGACAGGACTCCGAATGACCAGCGAGCAAGAGACAGGTCTCGATGGTGCTCGTCGGGCGATCGGAATCTAGCAGGTGTCGTGCTCTTTATCAGCCGCTTTGTAAGCCAAGGTAGGATAATTAGTGCGTGAATAACTTGAGCAGCACCATACGCGGACTGAACGTAGCCCGTTTGGAAAAGCTTGATATCATATCGCTTTGAGATAAATTGTGCCATAAACGACAGTGTTGCGTATATGACAGGTGTTGAACCCAGAGCGGTTAGTAATAGAAGGATCAAGGATGGTGACTTGAGGATGAACAATGATTTTTTGAATTGGTCGATGATGTGCGATATTCGTGACTTGAGAGTTGTGGGCTCTGATTCTGCGGGTTCTTGGTCATTTTTATGCTTCAGAGTCTCCGGGACGAAAAGAATGGCCACGGCGCTTATTACGAGGACAGCAACGGCAAGCCATAACGGAGGCCATGGCCCCACTCTCTCCATGACGATAGACGCGATTGCAGGAGACGAGAGATTGCCACATAAGCTGGCGACGTGACTCCGCATGAAGGCCATCGCCCTGTGAATGAGTTAATAGGTTATCTCGGGGAATATCGTAGAAAAGCCAACCTCTCTTCTTCAGTTGTCGCATCAGTAATCATACTAAGTAGAAATCCCACCAAGACCGCACCACCACCGCCGAGTAAGGGGCTTGCGGACCCCAGCCAAATTAACTCTATTGGAACGACATGATGAAACCGCAGGACCATCATATTCCACAGTATGCCGGAACCGACTCCCATTAAACCAAGCGCAAATACGGGCCTTCGCCCAATCCTGGGGGTGACCGGTTAGTCAGTTGAATTGACAACAGGAATTGCGAAAAGCGCTTGCGACGACGCTATACACACCTGTCGGCAACCAGACCCCATGGAAATGCAGCGAGAAAGCCGACGATAGCATCAATCATGGCCGCAATGGCTGAAATGAAGGCCATTTTTTTCTGGATCGCATTTTCTTTGCAGAGCCTCTCATCAATGGGGCCGTCTAAGCGCCGCGAGCCATCGTTGTAGTACTCCTGACACAGCACATCCTCCAGAACTCGTGTCATCGGAATGCCCAGGAAACCAGATGCTGACGAGGCGACAAAGGCGATGACACAGAGCAGATTTACAATGGTGCTGCTCTTATGTGCTTTGGGCAGTCTGAGACTTGCGATTGATGGCACCGACGGAGCCGGGCGATGTGATGGTCTTCGAGGTCGCTCCTCGACTAGGGGAGAGGACTCGGTGAACTGATCCGAATCCCGTTGATGGCGTTGCTCCTGCTCGTCAGCCATTGATGCAAGTCGGTACTCGTTAGGTATCGTCCCCTACTAAAATAAAAGCATTTCTAAATTGAAACTAGCCAAGATAATCATATATAATACTGTTAAGATGCGATGGATGTTAAAACACGTATGAGTGAAATAGGGCAATGCATCGCCGAGTTGAATACATGTAGGTAAGCCATTCTGGTTGGCGCTAATCCGTCCAAATTCTCCTTGCATAATTGACCGAGCTTAGGTAATCGTCACTATGTATGTACATACTAGGTAGGTAGAATCCATGGATTCCGCTCACCTGGCGCCGAAAAGTCCATTCGATCTAAGATAGAAACCAACGAAGGATAACAAATTAGGATGTAGTTACATAGATTCAACGTTCGCCTTGTCCCTACATACTGGTCTTCGGCTTCTCTATCAACTGCGGTCACCTGACAGCCTAGCGTCTATTAGGTAATATAGGGGACCGGCCCAAATAGGCAAGTAGATACGCACAGACCAACACACAGACCAACACACAGACCCGTTTGGTTTTTCCACGTTACCTACCTGCCTACCTGCCTGCCTGCCTACCCGCTGCCGCCCTGCCTGCACGTCTGTTTCTTGTTACCAAGCTGTTAGACCACCCCCAACCATTACAATACAACCTCATTCAATGATCAACAGCCCAGCTCCAACACATATGCGCTGTGTGCAAGAAGCTAGGATTCGCCGAATGACCCAAACAAAGGTTGACATAGTCGCCAATCACAGTGTTCTCCAACTTGTTCAGCCTGAATTCCATCGACCTAAAAATACCTAGGCCTGCTAGGCTAGTCTACTCGCAGTCTCAGATCGGATCGTTGTCCTGTCCAATGAATATCGTGGACATTATCGGTCAAGATGCGAAGCCCCCGCATGTCCCTTTCACCTTGTAGGTGACTGGTCTAAGTTGGACGGGCCGCTTCGCAGTTGCTATCGTGCTGCATCGTTCGGTAAGCACGGTTATTGGCTCATCACTGTTCTTTGATCCTTCTACCGCCCATGAGGGTCTCGTTACTACCGCGATGAGAAGGACATGCGTCTTTTTCTGGCCGCCTACATCAGATCCCATGCATCGACCCCAAATTCTGATATTCTCTTAACTCATCAGGATTGGGATCTTATACGAACTTCTCCTCGGCGGCGGTCTGATCCGATCATGATACTATCTCAAGCCCTTAACCTCGAGGCCAGCTTGTGAGGGTTTTAGCCTCAATCCTCTACATTACTTCGCAATTCATATGCACAAGCCGCCTCAAATTTCTTTTCTTTTCCTTTTTTTCTTTTTCCGGAGACGAGGCTCATCTGAAACTGGCACTTAATACATACCTAGTAGTCCGCGCTGCGGGACTGGGTAAAGCACATGAGGTTACAGTCAAGTGACATGTCTCACCGACTCCCCGGACCCATCACATATCAATTCGACAAGATGCCCCCAAGATCAGAGCAGTCGGGTACTGTTTACAGTACGTAGTACATACATACAATTGTCCTACGCAGTAGCACATCTGCATATATATGGTACATACTGCACATGCGCGAGTTGGTTTTGAGCGAAGGTAAAGTAGCATCTGATCTCTCCCATACTTGCGGCTGTGGAACATCAGATGCGGAATCTTTCGTAATGTCTAACCTAACCCCAGTTGCAATCGCATCTTTACCTCCTTTAGCGCTAGGCTTATGCTCCAGTGTGCATGTGCATAAGATTCAAATTTGCGTGTCGGTACCCGAGATGACATTTGTAGTTGCTTGGAGCCGCTGTACAGGGCCATGACCCCAGACCTACTATACCACCATGCCAATACGATATATTCTGTGTTGTTGATCACCGGCGTGATATCCAAAGCATGGCTTATTGCGTGGCTTATTCTGGCATTCTCCGCAGCTAACAAGGCCTTTAAGCATCGCCACAGTCCGTCACCTACCGGGGACACAAAGGTTGTCACCACAAGGCAGTGCCGCAGCTTAGATAAATCGTGACAGTCCAAGAGCCTGTTACCATACTTAATTGGCCAGGCAAATGGCGGAAGCACGCCCAATACTTACGAAGTGCTGTAACCCAGGTGTGTTCATATCCAATAGGCTTGTGTCTATAATCTCGCAGTATGCAACAGGGGCCATACTCTAGTGACTACTATAGGTCTCGAGTAGGGTGGATGATTGCCGCTTGCCGCTGAGACGCCATGCCAACTGGTGTGACTTCTTCTCTTCGTCATGTCAAGTGGCGTAAGACGACCCGTGAAATTGGTACGAAGCTGATGATATGTAGTATGATGCGATGGCGTCGTAAACATTGCAAAACGCAGCATTTTGCAGGGCTACTAGACCAGGGTTGCAGCTATGACATCCTGGACTGGGTGAAGCACAGAATGGCACATCGAGAGAACTGACTACTCATATACCCCATATCTCGATGTTATCATGCACAGTTACAGAACTGGAGACCGCAACTGCAGCTAAATTTCTGCAGTGTCTCGGCTAGCCTAAGGTGGAATGCTCCTTTCTTTGTCTTCGGGGTCTTTGCTGCATACAGAAACTGCACCAGTTTATACACATAACTTCGTCTATTCGAGAAGTTATGTAGCTTAGTGGCCATGTATAAATTGAACCGAAGGGGCTCACTTTGATCCACCACGGTCCAATGGTATTTTCAATATCATGGTGGTGTCTATAACTTTTTTTGTGGTGGATTCTTTGAAGGATATTTAACAATCTTATCCAAGAGAACTTGTCTAGAGGTATACCAACTTTGGGCTCCCATGGCCATACTAACGGAAGAGGAACGACAGGCGCAGTCGTCTGTATCCGTGGTCGTCAAAAATGCCCACCACGCCCAGCATCAGCGGCCGCCACCCACAGCCGATCAAGGTCTAAACGTAGCTCACTTGTGTAGTAGAGCCCAATGGCTGCCGCGCCAACTTTCTAGAAAGACTTTACACAAATACCTACAAGTCATACCAGTGCCGTTACCAATACCAAAGCACGGTTCCCGGCTCGACCTCCTCCCGCAGAACATCATTAACCGAATATGCCAGTATGTTCCATATGAAAAGCTCATATGGCTCTCTCAGGAGTCTCATGCGTTGAGGATGCTCATCAACCCGCAGCTTGCACCCTACGAGACTGTAAGTGACGCCTGTGTTGTTCATACACTTTACCTGGCGCGGTTTTGGGGAGCGGAGTTCACACCCAAACACTACCCCCAAGAAACTATCCTTTTCGGCGTCTCAAAACGAGACACCAGCTTAGTACGTCAAGTTAACTCGGAGCCATGTAGAAACTCTCCTTCGTGCTTCGCGCCGAGCGCGACTTCAAGAAACACTACGAAGAGAAACCGCCGAATCAGGGGTGCTACATGTGCTGCCAGGTCCTACCGGCGGGCTGGTTCGCCAGGTCAGTATCGCGAGTCTTTTTTATCCCCCATTTCATTAGATCCAAAAGCGATCCATTCGCGAGATATCCACCTGAGAAAAGCGCATACACGCTTTGCTGTTCACCGCCCGGCCACGCCCCCGAAACCCACCTGATAGAGGGCTACTCGCTGACTTCGGAGCGTGTAACAGCAACCAGCCGCTGCAGGCGCTCTTGCGGAACGGGCTGTCGGCGAAGCAGTCGGTCGTCCACCTGCGCCGGTTCTGTATCCGCTGCGGCGTCCGGTCGGGCTGCCACGGCCCAGGCGCGTACCTGGTCACTGGCACGGGTGAGCGCCTCTGGATATGCGAGTGCGCCGAGATCCGCAGCGTCGAGCAGGTGTCCAACTGCACTGTCTGCGGCGCCATCTGCCCTTATCGCGCCATGGGCGGGAATAGCGTCGTGGCTGCTGCTGAGGTCTGGGTGTGAGCTGGGGTGTTCGCTAAGCTGAGGACTGACGTGGCGAGGGCCGCGTTAGGTTGATTTATAGTGAGGCGGCTATTATTACGCCTCTCTCAGTCAGGGTAAAGGTCCCGCTGGGTGCTTGTAGGTGTTTTCGTCGTGGAAAGGAATGGAAAATCTTCCTTACCTAATATTGGATCAGGGAATAAGTGTAGGCTTTTGTCGTTGAGACTGAAAAAGAGAGGCAAGATCGAGCTCTCGCTTCAACAACGTATGGGATAAGGTGTGGGGAATTAATATGTCAAGATGCTTTGATACAACATCAACTAATAAAAAAAAATAAGATTTTCTCTACTATGAAAAAAAGATAGAAGATTGTCATTGCTATCATCCGTTCGTCCCATGCTCCCTAGATATACGCCCGACGCCTAATAGGTATCACGAATACACAAGCATTTACATATCTAGCACTAGTGCTCTATCTACATACACTCGAGCGCACCAACGACTAAACGAACCAACGAACAACTCAAGCACTCCTCTTCCGCCCACCCTCCGCCTCCTCCTCCTCATCAACAGCAACAGCAACATCTCCCAAAAACGCACAGCCCGCCTCGATCTTAGCCGCGAGCTCGACGAGGCTCCCGGCCCCGAGGATCTCGAAGATGGGCAGGCTGACGCCCGTCTCGCCGACGACCCAGTTGCGCAGCTCCACCGCCACCAGGCTGTCGACGCCCAGCGCCGCGACGCTGCGGCCCGCGTCGACGTCTGCCGCGGCTCGGCCTAGTAGGCCTGCTAGCCGCCCCGCTACGGCCCGCGTCAGCACGTCACTGCGCCCGGAACCTGGCCCCGAGTCCAGCAGCGTCTGCCGCAGGGACACGGCCGGCGCCCGCTCCCCGCCACCCGCGCCGCGGTCGTGATGGTGAACATGCGCGAGGTGGATCCCGGGTAGGTGGCTGAACTTGGGGTCGGCGAGACCGACGCCCGAGCCGGGGCCAGAGGCGTTTCGCCCGCTGCTGTTGGACGCGAGGACGTGGTGTTCCGCGGCCGTGGCGTCGTAGCCCGTGACGATCTGGCAGCAGCTGTCCGCGGAGGCGGAGGCGGAGGCCGGTGCGTTAGTCAGGATGGCGTGCCGGAGCATGGCGAGGAATTCCTGCAGCTTGATCGCGCTGTACCCGTGTGCGCGTAAGTAGGCAACCGAGTCGGCATTGTCGGCCACGTATCCGGCCGACTCGATCATGCCGAGGTCGAGGGTCACGGCGGGCAGGCCGAGGGAGCGCCGGTGGTGCGCGAATGCGTCCTGGAACGTCGACGAGGCTGCGTAGTTGGATTGCCCGCGGTTGCCCGAGATGCCGGAGGCGGAAGAGAGGAGCACGAAGAAATCCAAGGGGTTCTGGGTGTCGAGGAATTGGTTGTGCAGATTCCAAGAGGACTGTATCTTCGTGTCTGTCACCGCCTTCCAGTCGGCAAACGACATGTTCTCGAAGAGCGAGTCCCGCAGGATCATGGCGCCGTTGATGACGCCACGGACCGGCGGCATGTGGTCTTCGTTTCTAGCTTCGTAAAGGATCTTCGCGAGCTGGTCGGCATCTCTCATGTCGCATTTGCTGACTTTAACGAGGGCTCCCCTAGCAGAGCATTCACCTAGAAGAGCCTGAGCTTTCTGATTGTCGCGGAGCCCGCTCCGGGACAGCAAAATGATATATCGGGCACCGTTGTCCACCATCCACTTGCAGATCTCTCTTCCTAATCCACCGACGCCGCCGGCGATTACGTACGTAGCATCATGCCTAAGAAACTTGACATCTTCCTTCGGCGCAACCATCACCTGGACGTTCTCAGGTACGTTGACGACGACCTTGCCCATGTGCTTGCCAGACTGCATCATTCTAAAGGCAGCCTCTACCTGATTGATCGGAAACGTGGTGACCGGCCTCATAACGCTCAGTTTGCCTTCATGGAACAGCTTGAAGCAGTCGTTAAGAATCTGAGCGCCCCACTGGGGCCGCTGCATGATGACGGCTGAGAGGTCGATGGCGGAGAAGGTGACGTGCTTGTCGAACGGGCGCATTTCCAATCGAGTGTTGGCGTAGATATCGCGCTTACCGATCTCAATGAAGAAGCCGAACATAGCTATACAATTCCAGGTTTCCTTGAACAGCTCGCCAGCCAGTGAATTCAAGACGATGTCGACACCCTTACCGTCGGTCATACGCATGATCTTCTCTGCGAAACCCGCATTGCGGCTCGAGAATATGTGAGAGGCCGGGATTCCATACTCGTCAATCATAAATTGGCGTTTCTCGTCACTCCCGACCGTGACGAAGACCTCGGCTTCGGCCAGTTGTGCTAACTTCACAGCAGCTTGGCCGACACCGCCGGCTGCACTATGAATCAAGACTCTCTGGCCTTTGGAGACCCTCGCGACGTCGACGAGAGCATAATAAGCCGTTGCAAACGGAAGCGGGATGGAAGCGCCATCTTCGAAGGAGAGGCTAGGGGGCAAATGCACTACATGGTGTGCCTTTACTCGATGAAAGCTGGTGAAGCATCCCACTGCAAGGCCAACCGCGACTTTATCCCCAATGGAGAAACCCGTCACGTTACGGCCTACGGCGGTAATTACACCACTCGAATCAAAGCCAAGAGGGTATGGGTTTTCTATCTGGCCTAATATCGTCAGGATGTCGCGGAAATTCAGACCGATTGCCTTGACTTCAACCTCCAAGCTGTCATCGTCTAACGCGTCCTTCCAATTAGGGACATCTGTAAAATGTAGCGAATCAAGCATCCCGGGCGTGCCAACTTCGAGACACAGTGGTCGTGTCGGCTGATATAGCGGCTCTAGTTTCGGCGGCTGCTTGGCGCCCGCCAGCTCTCTGGCAAGTATTTCGTTGAGCTCACTGTACTCGACCAGTCGGGGAATCTTGATACATCCATCTTGTTCAACGAATTCCATGTCGTTAGAATCACCAACGCTACGTATTTTCGAGTTGAAAATCTGTAAAATAATTTCCGCTGCTGTCGAGCTATCCGCTGCAGTGCGTAGGCTCAGATCCAGAGTTATGAACCTAAGCGCAGTATCTTCGTTTCTTACGGTCCGGGCAAGCCCCGAGACCGTGGCCGAGTTAGGATTACTCTGGCTCGCACCAAAGGTAACCCACAAGATATATCGGGACCTGCTCAATATTCCCTGTATAGCAGAAAAGCCGGAGTCGTCTAAATCGCTCAGAAGTCCATTTTGCGTGTCCATGATGATGAGTGGGTTATTAGTTATCCCATCTAGTTCGGATAGGCCGAAGACCTTCGGCGAGTGCCCATCACGTTTAAGTAGTTCGACTACCGTATCATTACTTGAACTTACACCTTGAGGCGAGAGTACTTGCACGTCTAAGCTAGGTCGCTTCGCGTTAGACGTTGCGCGGCTTACTATCAAACTCGACATCTCATACGGCCCTGGGTAGTCTGCCTGGCAAACTTCAAGACCCTCGAAACCATTCCAGCCGAGAACACCCTCCCATCGTTCGGGATTTAGTAATGGGCCCATCTCTCGGCCATCTCCCTCTCCAAGCCACCATCCGGGCAACGTGCCGAAAGGAAGAAAAATGCGCAGACGAGGATGCGTGATCTCGATCAGGATAAGTCGACCGCCCGGTTTCAGCAACCTACGCACATTCGATATCGTTACGTCCATGTTTCGTGTGGCATGCAGGACATTCGCAGCAATGATCAGGTCGTAGCTTTCATCTTCGAAGCCCTGATCTGCCGTATCGCGTTCGATATCCAGAGTGCGATATTCGATCATGCGATCCCAGGCGGCAAGGCGAGAGCGCGCCTTTTCGAAGAAGGCAGACGAGATATCGGTATACGTGTACTTAGAAAACCGAGGATAGGCGCCATTGCTTCCGCCTCCTAGCGCCTCGAGTAGAGGCTGTGTGGCGCCGCCAGTACCGGCGCCGATTTCGAGGATTTCCAGGCCTGGCCGTTTAAAGGATATGCCTGACGCGTATGTCTGCAGAAGTTCATAACATCGCAACATACTGCGATCTTGAGCATACACATCCGTAAGTAGCCCGTCCTGGACCATAAGAGCTAGTGGATCTGCTTCGCCCTTCATAATCGGAACAAGGTTCTGCCCAATGCGAAGCACGACTTCACCTTCAGCTCCTAGTGTTTTCGCAATAGAGATGGCGGTGTCCATCTTAGCAGGGGAGTCATCTTGACTCAGCACAGGGTACGCTACCGGTAGAGAGGCGTTGCTCGACTCTGTTGCAATAACAGGTTTGCTTTGCGACCGGCACCATTCATAAAGCCTTTGGTGATGCCAGGACATCTTTTCGTAATCATCCTGGCTAATTTTCGTCAACATCTCCTTTATGAATTGGAAAGCAAGCCATTCGAGGATGGCGAGCGACTCCGCTGCATCAAGACGTGCCCCAGGATCTGGATTCGGCCAAAGACTGTTCATCTGGGCCTTGTCAAGCAGACTAACATCAGGCTCCCATGACATCTGATAACAAATTTTCCTCGACACGTCAATTTCTCCCGATCGAGTTGAGCCCCAAGTGAGCGAAGTTGTTTTCAGCCCACTCACTTGGATTGTAGGTGAGAAGGTCAACGAAGTTTCGGTGCCAAAGAGCGCAATATCGGACAAGCAGCTGCGGAGGATGAACGGTCCCGCAGATGCGTACGCCTTGAATTTCGGACCGGCACGCCTTAAGAGGTTAATGTCGACAGTCAAGTGTTCGATGAATGTTGGTACCATGGGATCCTTCAGCTTTCCATCACGGATGATGGATGGGAAAACTGCCTGGAGACAAGAATCTAGTAAAGTAGGATGTATGATATTAAAGGATTCTGCTTGGTAGGACATCGTCGCTTTGGTATTAGGCATGGATATTTCGCTGACAGAGTTATTACTCGAACCAATCCAAACATTGTGAAGGTTGTGGAATGTCGGCCCAAACAGGAGTCCCATGTTTTTGAAGGCAGTATAAAGATCCTCAGTTGATAAGGGGGTATGACAGTCTTCAAATTTTGACGACACAAATTTCTTCCAATGCGCTTCATCCTGGGTACTTCCCAGGGTATCTTGACTCCCATGATCGTCTATTTCAAAGTCAAGGGCAATCTGACCACGGCAATGCTCGGTCCACCCTTGAGCTTCCGTATAAGAGAAGATTCTAAACTCAGACCAAACCGCCGAAGACTCCCGATCACCATCAGGAACTGGTCGAAGGGACAACGATGTTTCAACACCGGCTTCATCGTCCGGGACCACAAGCGTAGACGATAGATGGATGTTTCGAAGCCGAACCTTTTCAGGTGAGGAAGTCGACTTGCGACTCATCCTACATGCCTGTCGCGCTGCCTCAATCGCCATAGCAATGTAACCAGTAGCTGGGAAGATCACCGTCGACTGTACCACATGGTCTTTAATCCAAGGTACATCCGCCAAGCGCAGAACATTCCGCCATCTTGGTTCGATCGTATTGCTGTCCGGTACAAGTGCACCTAAGAGATCATGGCGGCCTTCCTTACGGAAACGATAGTCTCTACTCAAACGTGATTCATGCCAGTGGTTTACCGTGTGGTTAAACGGATATGGAGGTAAATCAGACAGTGGTCCGTAGCTGAGTTCGGGGTTCTGAAGGCGATTCGCTTCATTGACATCAACCGGATATCCCTGCTTCCACAGACCACAAGCCGCGTCCAGTAAGCTAACGCACGCGTGTTGCTTTCGCACAAGCGTTGGGAGGTACTTGATATCTGTCTTGAGGTTGAGACTTGATATAGTCTGTTTGATCGGACCAGCCAGCGCGGAATGAGGGCCAATCTCCAACAGGGTATCAATGGAGGCACCTTGCTCACCAGACACTATTGCGGATAGAGCCTCTGAGAACTGAACTGGGCTAACCATATTACGTACCCAGTAAGTTGCGGTCAGATCACTCAGACTTGCAAGCCCAGCATTTAACGATGAAGCAAAGATTATGGAATGGTCTGGATTATCGCCATCTGGTAATAATGCCCCATTCATCAGGTTCTGCAAATACCCATTGGATGCGTAAAGCATATGATGCGAATGATATGCCACCCCAACCTTTAATCGGCGCATGAATAGTTTTCGGTTCTCCAGGAGGCTTTCGATCTTCTCGATAGCCTCTTCATCGCCGCTAATTGTAACGGACGACGGCGAATTGATGCATGCAACTGTGAGCTCGCAAGATCTCGTCTCGGTGATGAGCTTTTGTGCTTCAACTGTAGAAACTCCCGCAGCCAGCATCCCACCACGCAGATCAGGAGCAACTTGCTTCAGGTCCTTCATTGCAAGTCCACGATAGTACGCTACCGCGACGGCAGACTCTAAGCTCAGAGCCCCTGCTGCGTATGCGGCAGCAATTTCGCCGCTAGAGTGTCCTACGACAGCTGCGGGCTTTACTTTCCAGCTTGAAATAAGGTCCACAAGAGCTATCTGAACTGCGGTACACGCCGGCTGGCTGATGTCCGCAGCTCCTATGCGGCCCGAGTCTTCACCTGCATACAGTTCCTCTGCACACTGTGAGTAAGACATCCCAGTCGACACAGGTAGGCTCTACTGATTAACTCACCAATGAGCGACCAAGAAGATCCAAGCAACTTCAGATGTCTATCTACGGCCTCCATAGAGCCTCTAAACACCGGATAAATGTCCATAAGTTCCCGGCCCATCCCATGCCACTGGGCACCTTGGCCGGTAAACACAAAACCAACCCTAGGCTTTACCGACGCTCTTGACGGCGACAAATCGTCGGAAGCAAGTTTCTCTGAGAGCTCATGGAGACTAGACGCGACCACCCCGGTTCTCCAAGAAAGAACGGACCGACGGGAGTGAAGCGTGTAGGCTAGTCGCTCGGCGTACAGCGGTCCACTTTCGGCTCTTTCTCCAATATGAGTGGCATAGATCTTTGAAAGGGCGGTCATCGTATGTTCATCGTTCGCGGAAAAGACGAACATCCTTGGAGCGAATACGTTATCAGCACCATCTTCGGCGCCGTTGGTCCGGTTTACAGGTTCTATACTGTATTGGGATGTTCCCGACACATGGCCGGCTATCTGATTTGACTGGATATAGCTTGCTGCATCGTCTAATACGCAATGGGAGTTTGTGCCTGCGGGCTGTTAGTACACAAATCGCACGACAAATCGTCGGGTAGCGTAAGTCACCTCCAAACCCGAACGCACAAACGGAGGCACGGCGCGGGCCTTCAGATGGCCATGGTTCCAGCATTGTCGGAACCTAGAAACAGGTTAGCCTAGTAGGTGCGGAAGTCTTGGGAGACAACTGACTTCTAGGTGGTTCTCTGCCAGTACCACTCGATCCCCAGGCTTCTCAAAATTCGAGTTAGGAAGTATCATGCCCTTCTCAACCGAGAGAATTGTCTTTATTAGGGAAGCAATGCCGCTAGCGTTTTCGAGATGCCCAATGTTGGTCTTTAGCGAGCCTACGCGAACATTCGGTGCTCCAGCGACGGCTGCAGCCGCACCGAAAACACGTCCAAGAACAGCTGATTCGATCGGATCGCCCGCTTTAGTTCCCGTCCCATGACTCTCAACATATCTTGTAAACGCTAGATCAAGTCCAGCTTTTGCGTAAGTTGATCTGATAAGCGCCTCTTGGGCATCACCATTTGGCAGCATTAGTCCGGCTGTTCGGCCGTCTGCGTTTAATCCGGTTGACCGAATCACGCAGCGGATTGTGTCACCGCCTCGTATCGCATCACGAAGACTTTTGAGAACGACCGTCCCACTGCCTTCGCCCCGACCGTAGCCGGACGCACGATGATCGTAGGTATAGCACGTTCCTTCTGGGGAAAAGAACCTGTATGGTCAGGACGAACCAAGGCAACAATACTGTAGACTCAGGCTTACCTTAAAGAACTCATGGGTATCAGCATGCCAGGTTCGAGGATTAAATTTGTTCCTCCGACGATGGCTTGCTTAATTTCGCCAGTGTGGATGCTTTGGCATGCTTGATGCAGAGCGACCAGTGTAGAGGAACACTGCAGCATGAAAAGTTAGCAATCCCTAATCGGAAAGATTTCCCCGGCGCATCATGATTCGTAGGACACGGTTTGGATTTCAGATAGAAGGGCCAAGCTGGGTACACATACCGCAGTATCAACAGTGACGCTTGGCCCTCTTAGGTCGAAGAAATGAGAAATCCGGTTCGCCATGATCGAAGCGCTCATACCAACAGCATGGTATAATGGCAGACTATCCGGGTCTTTCCAAACCATATTTTCATAATCATGATTAGACGTGCCAATGAACACGCCCGTGTCGCTTCCAGCTAGTTTGTCGAGTGTGATTCCAGCTGTCTAGACGTTAGTTTGTCCAGATACTACATTTCAAGATACATCAATACTCACCATTCTCGACGGCCTCGTATGTATTCTCCAGCTGAAATCTCTGTTGCGGATCCAACGCCTGCGGATGGATGGTCAAGATGTGTTCTGAAAAACAAGAGAGCTCGTCATACCTTGGCTTCCGTTGGTGTGATATTGAAAAATGTTGCATCAAACTCCCCCATTCCCTGGTTAAGGAAATGGCCGCCTTTGGCATTAAACTAAGTCTGTGAGCAAGGTGTTCATATAGACTACGTATAGGGGTTACTGACAGTGCCTCCCCGTTCCGGATTAGGGTGGTAGAAGGCGCTTTGGTTGAATCTAGACTGAGGCCATTCGGACCAGGCTTCACGACCCTGAGCGCACAGCTCCCACAACTTATCAGGATTTGTAGCTTCTCCAGGCAGTCGACAGCTCATACCAATAACTACGATGGCAGAATCCCCACATACCCGCGACCCAGGTTCGGAAATATTGGGAACCGAGCGTTCATATCGAGTTTCATACACTGGCTGAATACTGCTGTCTCCATTCCTGTGTTCCAGATCTGCAGGATGACTCGGGAAAACACCATTGAGTAACTGTTTAGGATCATTGACATCTATCTCCCCTTCTCTGATGTCGTGATCTTTTTCATTTACATCATCTTGATGAGAGCTCGCCCATGTAGCAGGACTGTAGTCAGTTCGAGTGCTCCCTGATGATAGATCATCCCGTTCATCGGAGTTCATAGACGTCGACAAATCGAGCCCCTGTTCCTTTTCATGAGGTATATTCTGACCCTTAGAGGTCGGCCTTGTGAGCTTACTGGTAACATCTCCAGATGCTTCGGTTTGCTCTAACGGCCGGGCAAGCAAGCTTTCTGCTTCACTAGATGATGAGTTTTTATTTCGTGGTTTGCCAAAGATCATGTTGCTAGATGTTGAGGGTAGCTTGGATTTCCAAGCAACAACTCGCACGTTCTGATGTTAATTATCTGTTTCAACGCGTTGAATGCCCCTCAGTTGGGGCTTGATGGTTCTCTTTCGCTTGTGGTCTGTAATGTAACGTTTGATTCTGTTTCGATCGTAGATGAGTCGCATAGGTTCTGACAAAGTGACATGATTCAGGGAAGATATCCGGCAACATTAGTAATGCTGCATCAAACTGTTAGAAAAAGGGAGCCTTCTATAGAGAATCTGGACGACATACCGATGACAGAACGAAGCCTTCCAAATATAGTTAGGGAACTTAGCGTATCAGCAAGTATGTACACACATGCAGTAGTGGTAGCGTCAACTATGCCGTGCTCTTGGTAGCCCGTGATGAACGGCGACGAGTGAGCTTCGAGCTAGTTCTCGGATGCGACGTTTCGCGGATGTTATCCCAATTCAAGGCATCGTCTAGTTATCCCCACACAGGAAGCTCCACGCAAGGGAATTCCACTATTCCAGAGTGTCGGATCCAGAGACTGCAAACATATTGATAAGATCTACATCTGTACTTTCGGAGAAAGGCAAAAGACTGTATGTAGTTATTCATAGCCTAGCACCTCCCATCTAGCGATGATTCGGGAAAGATTTCGAGGCGAGACACGTCCTAACAACATGACAAGAAATTATGTATCTAATCAATGGATTAGGGCTAGACTGAAACTAACCTAGGTTGATTCAATAGTTGATAACAGAAGCGCGACGCCAAGCTAGTCAACTAAGATACATAAGTCACTCGCCGGTTTAGTTCACGTACATATATAGACAAACTTGTGACTGCTGGGTCACATATGGCGATCTCTGTTCCAATTGAATCATGTTGATAATGTCAGGTTAGAATTAGCCGTTGGGGTGGGGAGATGCCATTTCGGGATCCTGTTCGGGTGCAAGATGCCGTCGACGGTCGACCATGGCCTAAGGGGTCTAGGACCAAAGAGGACCAGGTATGCATAAAAAGCCAGGCCGTGGATATCGATCGCCTTATACGGCTAATATAGACCAAGTTACATTTCCATTAATCAAGCACATGGACTGCTGAAATAATGTCCTTGAAGGTGTCAGACGAGATGATGGATGTCGACGTTGGTGTAGTGTACGCAGTATCAATCGAGATTTTTTGTTCTTTTTGGCAGTACCATGGCAAATCGTCCCATATCAGTAATTAGCGTTCATGACCACGTGGGGAAAGCTCTCGGGCGTGGTTCCAGGGTTACATGCTATTTTACGCACTAAAGACGATGTACTATACTACCGCATATATGTGGATGTACCTGGTATTGCATGTCAACGGAAGTCTATTACATACTGAAAACTATGAGCACATCAATCCGTGATACCTTTTGTATGTATTGTATTTACGTATATGTGCTTATAGTAGAATGCGATATTCAATTTATCTACTAGGTATTTATTACTACGCAATATGTAGTTCTCCACATCCATGTCTTTACACATGCAGTACATACTTCCCGTAGGTTGCTTTGAATGGACAGCGCTTCTTTCCAAAAACAGTTGCTAAACGCGGCCCGTTCCAGTCCATTGGTAACAAACCCAACCGATCGGCACTCGGTCAGTGTCGGTCTTGTGCACCAGTACTTCGGATGCGTACCGGTCTAACAACTCCGTTTATTTGGAGCACCCAATCAAACCAATCACTACCTATTTTACCACGGGTGCTATTGAGCAACAATATCTTTCCCTTTGTTAAGACAAACCTCAGAAATCCGTCATTTTGACAAAACCAACAGTCCATGTCTTGCTCTACGTAGGTAATATGTAATTATACAAGTAGACAACATAGCTTCTATGTTCGGGTTTACTGCGTAGGGAGTTATGTGGCAAGCCGACTGTATACACTATATATGCATACCACTTCACGCGGACGAGCCCCCGCACAATGCAAGTCATTGGGTGCGGAGACGGATTTTCGGCGTCGTACGTAGTATACGCAAACGCAACAAGCCCACTCTGTATGTATTATTATGTCTTGAACACCTTGCATACGTAGTATTTTGTACCATTTAATGTTCCAAGTTCAATATTCTACGCCTCACCGTGCGCGTTCATCGTTATTTGACCATTTGGTGGGGCGCATGCTGCAGCCAGCACCTACTACCTCACCTACATATGCGATCTAAAACATGAGACCACTGCATGAAAACCACCGCATGAAAACCACCTCATGACAGGAACAAAAGGGGAACTGCAATGGGGTAGGTGCTGTAACCAGGCAATAACCAGGCAACTTTGTTCTGACTTGTCATAGGTACACACTTGTATTGAAGAGACCACCACCCTGAGATCTACATAACCTCGGCACTCGCCGTATGTACGGATCCGTACATACGTGATAATAGTAGCAAGCTTCAGAATTGAGTTGCCAGAAACTCTACCGAACTTTGTACATAACCTGCAGCTTGTACATAGCACGCTCA
This sequence comes from Xylariaceae sp. FL0662B, assembly GCA_022376535.1. NCBI lineage: Eukaryota > Fungi > Ascomycota > Sordariomycetes > Xylariales > Xylariaceae > Xylariaceae sp. FL0662B. The sequence goes on from JAJJKD010000056.1 coordinate 167,439, forward strand.
GACTTATTGGGCATCAGACAAAAATCGTCTGATATATGCCAATCTTTCCCGCTGCTTTTTCGACTAACGAGTCTACGCTCAATATATGTACCTATCCCTATACCCGCTAGCCATTTCTCCCCTGTTACGACCAACGAAGAGAGATTACTTATGAACTATTCATATCTAACTAGCACGTTATATAGGCATGGAAGATACTATATCATATCAATAATACACACGTACGTACATACGTAATTTTACCCCAGCCATTCTGGCCGGCAATTCCCGTCTGGACCATAAAGCCAGGGTAAGCCACATGGTACCTGGGTATGTTATCGCCAAGCCAAATTCTCGAACTTCCTCGGCACGACATCAACAGCCATAGAAAAGTGCGTGTGTGTGTGTGGGTATGTACTCAATGTAGGAGCCCAAAGTATGAAGCACCATAACATGCGAGAAATCTCAACTTTCAGAAAATCTGCACATCAAGCACCGCGTTCGATAACGTATCAACATCTGTAGCTTCGAAAGATCCACCCACAAATTTGTCGACTTAGCACCCCCACGCTCCAGGACATAACAGTACCACTCAAGCAGGAATGAAATACATGACCGTCATTGTCGTAGACCGCGGCAAACCCCACAAGATAGAAGGGTGCGGGACAATGTTTTCTCTAGCTCTGGGATTCTCTTTGATACTAACCCATAACAAGGACGCGAGCCACACTATCACGTTCTCGAGTCCCCCTTACTCAACGACCTTCCCAGCCATTGGCATGCGGAACCAATCAACGTTCGTCCCAAGTGCAGCGGCGGCTCTGCCGGAATGAGCCCCGGGAGCTTGACCCCCAGTAATGTTACATACATATCGGTAACTATCAACCGATGCCATTCCCGCGACGCTCCATGACTTATTAGCATCACTGCCGAATTATGTAGTATCCCGATATTCGGGGATTCACATAGTGCCATGCTCGCTCCGTCGACAGGCTTTTTCAGTCTGTCGAGAGGGCCTAATACGTACTCCATACGAGGTAGCGTTTCCCGCTAAACCCTCTCCACAGCGAAATTCGTTATTTCAGGGGTGACCTATACTACATCCGTACTACATACTACTTACCAGCTTACACTACATACCACCTACCTTAAAACCTCAACTATGACCATGATATAGCATATCTCTTCTAAACAGGGGTTAGCCCAGCGCGGCACCCTCCCCGACGACTCGGCTCGCGTCCAAGACCTACTAGTACGTGTTATTACTGAAGCTTTGGGTAAGTCCCGATGGATCCGAACGGCATCCCTTTATCAATCGTAGGATCGACCGCTATTTGTTATCACGACCGTTTTGCACAGACCATGCTTTAAACAAACTGTCTGCATTTGGAAATGTGATATATGACGTCGAGTATGATGAGAACGCACGGCCTGGCGGCGTATCAAGTGAGAATATATGTATATACTATTTATACAATACCCGGCCAAGGTTCCCCCACCCCCCTTTATTCCCGCCCCCCGCTCTGGTATCTTTGCTCAATTATCACACCAGATCTGGAAAAGCCTCAGAAAGATGCCTCTAAGGAATAGCCCCTGCAAGCCTCCCCATCTATTGCGTTACCCTATCCAGGGGAAAGACAAAACCTTGGTACCGTACCTAGTAGTACGAGGTAGTTTATTGTACCCAACACAGCGATCCGCCCACATCCCTCGGAAAGCGCGTATCCCTTCAGTAGGGATATGAAGATTGCATAACAGTCGATGAACGCTGGATCCATTAGTCGAGACATAAACAAGGAAAGAAACTAGTAGCCATAAAGGATCAAATACTGTCAAAACGATGACGTGGCCACCGAGAAATCGAGTCTCCAGGTCTAGCCACACCTCACTAGATCATCCCAACTCTACAGTTGGTTCCTTATTTCGTCGTGATCCATAGGTCCTCTAAAGGCCAACTCTATGTGAAGTGATGGCTGGCGGGATGTTAAGCAAGTGAGACTCTGCGTAGATCATATCCCGTATGGACAATATGATAACGCGTGGCAGGCACTCAACACGCCTCTAATGAGATGCAGAACCCCTGAAGGACTTCAATAAGGAATCTACCCGGGAGGTTGTCTTCGTGTCGAGCACCGACTGTAGCAATCCCGCAGCTCAGATCCAAGAAGCCTTTAGAGACATTGACGTCTTGGTTGCGTATTAACTAGACCAACATGACCGGACTCAGAACTTCGGTTTTTCGCCAAACCCCCAGCGCGAGGCCACTACTCTGCGCTTCAGTCGCATGGTGATATGATCTAGTTAGAGTTTCGATTGTGCAGGCGTAAAAACGCTGCGCGCTGCGAATGACAGGACGCGAATTAGAGGCGGAGTCATGCTGTAACTACACCAAGTCAAATCTCAGCTCAAGTAGGAGCTGTTACCATCACGCACCGTTCATTGACCGGCAGCCTTCTTAGGCGTAAGTCCCGATATAAGTAGAATAAGAACGAGAGAAACATTCTACGTGCAATTTGTCAGGAATCCATCAGATGAATGCTAGTTGATAATATCGCATACGTGGTTAACCACGAGCGGTCGAACGAATCGAAACAACATAAACTATCTCAAGATCCAGACTTCCATCCCACACCGCCGTACGCATCTCTAAAACTATAAGTTCACGCCGGCAGTCATCAAATTACTTACATTAAAGCAGAGTTAAGACGGACCGGGGATGCGGGATGCGGAGTTACCCATTTTCTTACATAAGCAAGGGAAGTTGAAACATCTACCCACCACCACAACGCACCACAAAATGTGAGCTGAGTCAGCCTCCGTGAAAGAAAATAGAACAATACGAATACCGTGGGCTTCGCGGGCTCGGCGCCCCTTCTGCGGCCGATTGCCGAGGGGGGCTAGTTCAGGCAGGTCGTCACTTAGGTATATGGGGCGGCGGCTAGTACCGGGCTGTGCCGCGAAATCCCCATCCTTCGGGTCCTGTCCATCGGCGGCGCAGCAAGCACCGGCGAGCAACCTACTAGGCCCGGCCGCGTATAGCTTAGTCATCGCCACACGTTCTATAATAGAATTGCGTGGGAGGGAGAAGATAAGTACGCGTAGATAGAAACGGGAGCGCTCGTCTGACCACAAAGAGCCGGTGCATCGTATTGGTCATGCAGCATTATGGCAGGGAAAATGGGAATTTATATTTAGCTGCTGTACGCGTCACTTTCGAGTTTAGACAGGCTAAGACCTTTCACTTTCCATGTTCCCGTATTTTCCAAATGTGAATAAAGAGATGGAATTGCTTCTAATAGACTAAAAGGGAATACCCAACATATTGCTTGCGCAGATAATTCTCGTGATAAACCCAAAACCAGCGTCTATCTTAGGACTCTATGCCTAATCCGAAAGCAAATTACCATCCGTAGCCTCTCGCGTCTATAAGTGAACCAAATTCGAAAGCACCCAAAAGGACCGTAAAAGCATTGAGGAAAAGGGGGGGTAGAAGCCCCGATTCCAACTGAAAAGAAGCAAGTTCGTGTGCCTGAAGTCCCAGATTTCATTTCCCAAGACTCCCCCGAAAAATAAAACCTGGCGAAAAAGGTGTTTGAACGAATGGGTGGGATCGAAATGATCGAAAAAGAGCCAATGAAACTTCAAACTCCCGCTTTGTGCCCGATTCTAGATGTTGTTGTACATGTGAGGATTTCAGTTGTAGCCGCTCCGGCTTCTCCCCCGGCTGGTAGTCTCAGAGCCAGTCTCGGAGCCGTCGGAACCGGTGTCGTTAGGGGGAACGTCAGATCCTGACTCGGGCATTTTGGCTGATTGTGAATATGAACCGTGTTTGGGTTGTCTTGGGATTTTGTCTCGATTTGTACTTGCTGAAAGCTCTCAGGTGAGTGAGTTCGAAGGGAAATAAAGTGAGCTGGAGAAAGGGAAATGATTGTAGTTTTTGGGATGTCTTTGAAAACAGTAGTGACAGGTCGTGAGAGAGAACGTGAAAGTTATATACTGAGTTTCTGTGTGACCTGAGAATCTGTCGTTGCATCGAGCCGACTCCCTCGATACTAATCTCAATATGCAGTAATTTCATACTCTAGCGGCATAAAACACTGCTTCAGCCCTACGTAGGATTCATTGAAGCATACCAGGATCTACGTCAGGGTGACTCAACGTGTATATCGTGTATGGATGCCGTGCCAATGTAATAAGCTTGCATAAATATGCCTCGCCGTGTTCACGCTTTGTATTTAAGCCACAGAACAAGATATAACTAAGATCAACTCTAACTCGGTAGACAAATAGGAGTGAAGAAAGGCGCGGAGACCCAGTCCAGGCAGAGGCGGCAGTAGGTTGATGATGTGCCACAAGCACCTCCACCGGCTTCAGGAACCGGGGTTCGGCACTCGTATGTTTGACAGAGGGGTGGAATTTGGTTTAAACACCAGTGAGTGCTATGTTAGTCAAGCGTGTTAGTTGGGGGCCGGGATTTCAAGGCTGTGCCTTGTGCCTAGTCCATCCATCTAGCTGGGCGCGAGATTCTAGATCTCAAATCCTCTCTCATAGTCAGAGGGGTTGCAACGCATCAAGAGGAAGATGAAAGGGCATCTGGCAACCAGATTTCAAGAGGCGCTCTAGTTAGCCACTTGTGTAAATGAGTGATTCCTAAGACGGTAATGTCTTGGGCTTTGAAACATCAGCTTGTTATAGTACCGTAGCATTTAACTTGACGATCTGCGGCATGGTTATTGCGAACGCCGCATTTGCCCTATCGCCCCAAGCACAGCAGGCACCTGAATGACGCCAGCTGAACATAAGGCCACGAAGTGAGAGTGGTAACCGACATAGCAGGGGTATACCTCGGGGCTGACTATGCATGCGTGATGGAACTCGTATTGAGCTGCTACATTCATTTCAAGCAACGGGGAAAATCGGTCGAGTAGGGAGACGTCATACGGCCCCGCGGAAGCATGAGATTCGAATTCTTGAATGATTGTAAACACAATGCTAGTGGTGAGCGAGATAGAAAACGAGGTTTCAGGAAGACGAGCCGCCCAAGGTGGTAGTATGATGGAGCCAGACACATCATGAAGATCGAATGTGGTCAAGAGACCTAGCAGCAAACCTCATTCGATTGTATGTTGTGATGTAAAGCCGGATTTCATGCTAGGTTTAGATGTTCACGTCAGCATCTACTACGCTTGGTCAGAGACATAACGGTCCCGTAGAACGGAAGTAGATGAACGAAGGATAATACCGGACGTGGGATGTGTTAGGTTCGAGGATCTCATAAGCCGCAGGTTAAGTTACCTGGGTATGTACTTCCCATGATTGGTGGTGTCGGGTAAGCGCATTAGCCCATCGTAGTGAGGATCCTTAGTGTGGCTAATGGCAGCTGTCACCCTATATCACTTATCTAATCGAACGACTTGGGGGCCGAGTTTCAGTTGGGCCACAGCCACAACTGTTGTGTTCAGGTCCGCGCTTGGAGCGCCAATAATAACTCTAAATAGCCCCTGACCCAAATCTCCAAAGGAATTTGAAATCCCTTCGTTCCTTCAAACATCCCCATCTCCATCAATTGAGCCTTGCCAGTTTGTCTTCCAGGGGCTTTCTCACCCACTACTTATCAACCTCATCAATCACACCATGCTCCAAAAGGCCACATACTGGACTTTAGCGTGCCGTAACTTAGCGTTGCTCTATCGACAACCGTACGTACGTACATGTTCGCCGCCAGTTATGTCTAGAACGAGTAATGGCCTGCTCAGGCTGCTACCGAACTAGCTCAAGAAGCCATGCTCTGCCTCGATCGACAAGAATAGGCCAGCCAACCCTATCATGCCCGACTTCCTTTCGAACAGATCAGTCCAATCTAGTGCTAGCTTGACCACGGTCTAGACCACTGCCGTTGCACCTGGATGGAATCAAACATCAAGGTCTCGATACCGTATAGGAGTGGGATCATTATAACGACATAACATTATAATAATTATAGGCGAATATCTCCATAGTGAACTGAACATGCTCATTTCTTCCTTTTCTCAGGTAAGCCCTGGAACCTACCATGGTTGCTCTACACCGGTCAGAAGCCTGACAAATAATGTTATATCTAACAGCCTTGAAGAGACGCGTGGTCTCCAGGTCACACTACTATTCTCGGTTCAGCAGGATCCATAAGTGCTTCCTATTATCAAATTGACGTTGTTTTATGAGGACACCTTGAAAGGCAGCTCCATTTACTACAATGAAAGCTTCAGTCTAGATTGATGTTCCGCTACCCCCCCCCCCCCCCCCCCCAAATGCCTTGACAAGGGCTCAATTTTCTATTCGTTATCGACGAGTGCCAGTACTTTTGCACTGTTGCGCCTCTTGTACATAGGCGTCTACTTTCGAATGAGCAACTGCCGGTTCTACGAGGCAAAAATCAAACATTACTAGCGTCAGCTCCATCTCGTGGTTAAGGAGGATGTCTCTCATATGGGATTTCTGCCTTATGGGATCAGAAATCAATAGGTCCCCTACCCGAGTAGTCCTTATCAACACCATCCTTCGCCACTCAGGCCACTTCGGCAGTGAGATGCTTGCTATTAGCAAGGGTCGCTATTCAATTGGAGATCCTTCATAACCAAGCCGGCATCGACAAGAACTAGTTTAACCCCAGATATTATCACATTGATATCAAGATTTATGATCTAATCGGGAGCGCTGTGCGTAAAAAATCGGCACATCTAGACACTCCTTACTAGATTCTAAGCGACGCCATTCTGGCATTCCCGGCGCTCACGGTATACTATCGAGCTGCCTTTTACCTCCGGTTTTTGATTGGACAACTCGGGAGCGACGTGCAGGTCATACGCAGGTGCATATGCAGCCCTGTCCACAGGTCCACGGTGTGTACGCAGCTCCTGTCACACACCACCTTTAAGCTGCATCCCACATCTCTGCCAACAGGGCTGTGACGCCTACCTATCCATGTTGGGTACTTAAGGTACTCCTAATCTACTCCATGCAAGGGACATTTATGGATGTAACCTAGATAAGTCCCTACCTAGGTAATCTTCCAGGTTTAAATAGACGTCATCATTTCTGCCGTCTAAATCACCTGCATACCGACAACCGACCGAAGTCCATTTTGCCAACGACGGGTTTTCGTAAATAAAGGTACGGACTTAAATCCCTTGTTGGCGGCGCTACCTCCATAAGTCGATCTAGGGGGAATTTTCAGATTATTTCCTGTTCAGACCGGTCCCGTTTCAACACAGACCGAAATGGCCCAGTCGCACAGTCGCTTCGGGCCCGTTGGTAGCGGCATTCGCGATCCTCGTCACATTAAAGGGCAACTTGAGCTTTTCATACGACATTAACTAAATTGATTCGCTACACCCGAATGTGACCTTTCGCGTGACTTTTAGGCATTCTGATCATATATAAATAGAAGCCATCTACACATCCGTCCCGGTCCCGGAAGACCAGCTGAATTAGCAAGTGTAAGTAACTAATTTATCTAAATAGCTTACACTTGCCTTGATGCGCTCTCGAATTATTCTGTACAACCCGACACCATCCTCTCAATCAGTCATCTATGGACAGACTCCAGCATGGTCAAGGGTCCAACCCCCACTCGTCGTCAGCAAAATGTTTCTAGGACAACATCAGGGGGCTTATGTGGGAGGCAACTCGATACGACCCTACATACAGCACATGTACGCAGTAAGCACAATCGCTAGTACATAGGCAACATCATGATCCACGGACTCGGGACTTTTAAATCAGCCGGACGCAATTCATCTCATCTGCGATTCCTCCTTTTGAAGTCGACCTATGCCAGTTTTGTTAAGCAAGGAGTCATATTAGGTAGTAACCTTAGTTAGTAGCCGCAGAAGTACTGCCCAGCGTGTGCTCATTGCCGCTGAATTGCAGATTTTCTTTCTTTTTCATTTTCTGTTAAAAAAAAATATAAAAAAAAAACTTCCCACCTAAGCGAAATATGGTACCTAAGCAGTCGCTTTCTGAGGCATTTCAAAATTCCTCAAGAGAAATGCCGTCGTATGCTTATCGATCCTTCGCTATTTTCGCTTAGCCGTATCAAGCTTCGGACGCCCTCACGGCCGCCCCGCACTTTCGAGTCCTTCGAGTCCTTAACACTCACCGTTTCCTTACGTAACCTCATTCATAACAGATCGTCTCACACTTCCTGACCCTTGGCACTATTACTCCTTAGAGGCCGCTATTAGTCATTTAAGTGCAAATGCATCATGAATCATGTCGTTACAATCTATACGGCTCCGAGTATTCCATCTTACGGGATTTCCCTAGACGTGAAACAGAACAATCACGTATATCGATTTGAAAATATGCCAATTAAATACCATGGCCGCATCTGTCTATCAGCTCATGCGTAATAAAGGAAGGCTTACGTTAACCAAAGGCGGCAGATGGCAACGCCAAATATACTGAATAACCATGTCGATGATCCTCTGATTCGATGACATGACAGTCATCCGTCATTTTACCAATGCAACGAGAGTCGGGTTGTTGCTCAGCTCGTGTAAGACATATTTTTCTAGCAAAAAAAAAAAAAAAAAAAAAAAAAAAAAAGACTGAGAGCACTTCTGCAGGCGGCGATGATCAAAATGCTACGTTGAGACAACAAGCATAGGGGCTCGAGTCCAGATCTCCTTAACCGACAACCTGTGCCGTCTAATGTTTGCAGAATAAATTGGCAACGCACTTCTTCGGTGAGTCTCTGCATGCCGGCCTGGGGTTTCAATATGTTGGCCTGTGTTACCATCGTGACTGAAAAACTGCCTCGTAGCTAGGTATCCCGATATAGAAACCTGCACATGTAGGCTGAGATAACCTTCCTCTTGCGCCGCTGAATAGGCATAAAACGCCGCACGGAATGTAGTATGCAGGGTACGTTGAGGCTGCATATATGATTTTGGTACTCAGAGTATTTGAGGCGTTAACCTTGCCCCTAACTTGCGGCGTCCACGCCGGTATCAGACAGGACGGGCTCTCCGAAAGCCGGTACAACCAAAGTGATTCTCTACGAGAATTCCCTGGCATCTTGGACCTTGGTGCCAATATTGAGGTTGCGTTAGGTAATTTACAGCTCGAAGTTTATCGGTTAGGCGTACTCCTTTTCCTCCTAGCTTTCATGCTTAATGATAACATGTATCTGAGTGAGGTCACGATGCCTAGCTAGCCAACTTCGAAGCATCGGATTCCCTGAATCAGGACTTACTAGATCCTCAACTCGCGCCGATATTAATAGTGCCAGTCGTACACCTCTCAGACTCTAGATAGGATATGAAGAGGTACAGTTTTTGCTTCGCCATTATTGAAGCATTAAGACAGCAATACGAATAGGTATGAATGTCGAAGGAACCCTCACAGTTCTATTTATTGGTATGCAGACAGTTGTAATTCTGTAGGGATACCAGACTTTTCCTTCAGTTGACTCTCGCTTGGGAATTAAGCCCTCAACCGTGTTTCTTCTACGTCAAGATCGACAATTGCCCTCATGAAGAAGTTTTTCCAGTTTGGACTAGAGTGTTCTGCTGGATGGATATTGATGTCTCGTTCTTAGCACGAGTGCAAGCAATAGATCTACACAAAATCAAAACAGCCTATACAGCTGATTTATTTATCCAGTAGATTTACTAGCCTGTTGCTATACCCATGATCGAAATGGATACCCTATAATAGCACATTACAGGGGAATTCTCAGACCTACTAGACATTTTGTACAGGGACCAACTATTAAATTGAAGAAGATTTACACAGAATACCGTACACAATGTGAGGCTCAGTTCAGTTCATACTGCAAGACAACACTTAATATTACTAATATCACAGAATGCCGAGTATTGATCTAATAGGACAGTAGTACCACAGTGTGTAGGGGTCCGCTTAATTTCAACACACTTTCAACTGGTGTGCAAACAACATTATCACACTTCACCATTCCTTGTACAACATCCTGTGTTCAGAGGGTCAAAGCTGCCATCGACTATCAACAATGGCTCACAAACAATACCTAACACACTGGGAAATCCACTCAGGCGGTTAGTCCTTCACCCTTTCGTTATTAATTTAGTTTTGGCTGAGGGGAATTCACCTCTATTACTTGACTACTTTCTTTTTCATTACGATTTATTATATATATATGGAGTCTACTCAACCTTCTACTATCATTCTATATCATTATTGATCTAGCAAGAGGTATTTGCCATTACCCTTTACTAATCCTCTATCCTTTTTCGACCCCTTTTATCATAGACATATATGAAGGTAATTGCCAGTAAGCAAGTCATACCTAATTAAGTTCTTTTCAGGTCCCTCACCTTGAACTCACTCTCGAAATCAGAAACAAGGTATGTCTAAGGCATCTCTAAGACAAACTCATCCATTGCTTTATTCTCCTAGGAGTTTGTCTTCTTACATATTAGGCATGGATTTCAGAAGGAAACTTTGCCATAAATCTCCCCCTCCCCCTCCTTCATCCTCGACCTTTCCTACATACTTAATAGTCACCCATCTAACCCTCTTCACAACACTCAACCTATGAGCGAACTCAGACAACTGTCATAGACCTCTTTCTTCAATTTACCTTCACCTCACTCCTACTCTTTGCTTTCCCTTTATACTTTACGCCGACATACCGAGATCTCCTTATCAAAGAAGAGGCACGTCTAAGACTGATAGACCGCAATATTGCACCAACAAAAAAAATCGGTTCCCCTAACTCATACGGTTCACTTGACAAGCCTGAATTCCTTGCTGCGAGCACCGTATTTCCTTGGCGATTGTGGTGTAATCATCGGACCTGAAAACTGACTTTGGCAGGAACGATCAACGCCGTCGATACGGTCTTGAATTAGGACCGTGGATGCCAAGAGGGTAAGCCCAGTCATCCGAAATACTACAACAACTCCATTACTTCACGACTCCAAGCAATATTTATCATCAACCTACTTCCCAACTCCAAACAATATTTATTATCTACCTACTTCCCAACCTTGTCACTGGGGACCATTCAACCTGCAACGTTGATACCTACCACACACACACACAAATAATTTCAAGCTCACATTTTTCTTCATCTTCTTGCCATTTACCTACTCAACCTAGAAGAAGATTTTTTTTAAGAAGAAAACATCAGACTAACATAAAACAGCATCATTATGTCATCAACGGGTACCATGGCGGATACCAGAGAGGCCCCGGGTCCTCTCGAGTACCCGAGTGTGAGTCGCCTGTGCACATGTTTTAGCAGTTATGCTTACTTCTGAAGCGCTCTTTCTGGTCCCACTGGGTATTCAAAGGGCAGCGATCCGCGGATTCTGCCTGGGAGCATTGGGGCACCGAGCAAGGAGCGCCGGAGGGAGCAGGCGATGTCGTTAATCCGACATCGCCTCTCGCCGAAGGTGGCTCGGATAGCGAGTCGAGCTCCGGTTCTGACGTTGCTTCCGTGGCAATTCCTAAGGACCTAAAGTATATACTAGACGAGTATATTAGACTCGATGAGTCTGACGACGAGAAAAGTTACTCCTCCGGTGCGTCATCATATTATACTCCATTTCACCATATTCACTATGCTCCCCGAATCAAATGCACTAATTCTGGGTAGGCTATGAGAGCAGTGACGAAGAGACCATCTGCGGTGCATATGGCACCGGCGCGGCGTCCCCAAAAAGTGAGTTTGGCAGCCACCGATTGCACCACTGATTATACCGATATACTGACTGCCTTCCTCGAAGGCCGGGTCCTGCCAATTGCCAAGCCCGAAGAGCAGACCCCGTTTGCGGACGTTCCCGACATCACCGTCCGATTCGGCACAAGCGACCGTGGCGATGCCATCTCGGACATGATCCGAGGCGACCCTCGACTCCCAGCCGTCGTCCGATGGAACGAGGACTTGGCCAGAAACGCTTTCGTGACAGACATCCCCACCAACCCCGAAGAATTCAGCAACGAATTCTTCGAGGTCAAGGAGTCCCCACTCGGTGGCCGCGGCGCGTTTGCCAGGAGAGACCTGAAGCAGGGCGAGATCGTCATCGTCGAAGCACCGCTGTTCAGATCGACCAAGGACACCATATACGACGACCTCGAGAAGCTATCGCCGGAGCACAGGGAAGCCTTCCATCGTATGCATGCCTACCCTCGGACGCCTAACGCAGACCATACCTGGTCCATTTTCTTGACAAACAGGTAAGCGCTTCGTGGACTTGCTGCTTTCTTGCGTGCTAACAACCGTAATCAGCTTCGCCGTCAGACCAGTGTCCTGCCTCTACCTCGTCACCGCCCGATTCAACCACGCGTGCAAGCCTGCCAACAACGTGAGCTACTACATCAGCAGAAGGGGTAATCTCATCATCCTCCATATGAACCAGGATGTGGAAGCGGGAACAGAGCTGTGTATCAGCTACGGCGAAGTGTCACCCGCAGAACTGTACAGATCTTGGGGGTTCCGGTGTGCCTGCGGCAGCTGTCCGTCTTTGTCTGATGCCGACATGGCGGAGCTTCTCAGAACGCAGCTGAAGTGGTAACACGATGCTAAACCATATCGCTCGGCTACACAGATAGCCAGGCCACGAGAGAGCGGGAGCCGGACGCCGGGAGGCCGGGAACGGGAACGGAAGGGCGGGCCGTTTGACCAAAGACTTGATTGGTAGTCTTTATACATCCCCGTAATATTGCGCCGGGACATGATCATCTGGAATATCGGAAAGGGGGGCATCGAATGTCGTTGATTTAGCGTTGCATTCTTCACATAAGGGACGGATATCTCGTTGATATTTTCTTGGTAGCGAATTGCACCTATCGATGTTTTTTCTTTTATTTGATCTATTTTATCCAGGAGATGCATCAGTGACTAACAGCTTTTGAATTGCAACGGCGGTTCACTGGGTCCTTGAATATATTAATACCATGGGGTTCGGGCCGCCCCTCACTGCGGAATAGTAGAATTAGATATTCATTTCTATTAACCCTCTGATTTTGCTTATATTTTCTAAGCGGACTTTTTATATTTTTATAACTTTCTATAACTTTTTTTCATTTTATTATATCTTTCATTTTAGTTATAAGTTAAAGAGTTTATGTAAACAAGTATTCAATCTCATTCTCTTATTATCTCGCAATAGGGGTGGCCTTAACTCCTGCGCCCGGTGATATTCAATTCTCTCTTAGTATATTAAGAGATATGACGCCAGCACTTAGAAAGTAAATATATCGTAGATAGGCACTAAACATTTGACTTAGATTCGGTAGCTACTGGGTGTTTAGACAGAACGTTGACAGTAAACATAAGCGATAGGTGGATGTACGTATGTACTTATATTTTATGTTGCCAGGGGAGCCCTACATGTAGATGCCTCCCGAGAACATAATAGATACCTCAGTACATTTAACCCCCGTACCAGTGGGCAAAATAGGCAAGGACGTAGGTATGTTCGGCTTTATACATGTGCATGTACATATGTACCTTATTCATTGGGGCATTGTCGTGCTACCTGGGTGCGTTTGATTCATCGTCTGTCACAACGTCAAACGCCGCCGTTCATCAAAGAGTCTCTCTGCCTACAGCCTGGAAAAGCACTTGGTTCCTTTTCTTCCTGTGAAATTGTTTAATACCCCGCCGCTGTCTTGCCTCTTATTTCGTACAAAACCTTCCTGGTTTTCCCATCGCCCACTTCCAACGCCGCGCATTACCTGGTATGTCTCCGGTCTTCTAGTTACAGGTACCTTGCCGCTATCTCTCCTCCAACCTTCACATATGTGTCACTCTCACTTTCGCTCCCGAATACCATACCGCGATGTGAACTACAAGAACGAAAATTATTAATAGCGCTGTTAGGAGTTGTACTTCACTGTTCTGATACCTGAGGCCACCACCAGGTCGATGCCGGAACCAGGTCGAACTTTGTTGTATGCAGTATTCTTACCTCACAGTCGCCATAATCCAGCAGGAACTCGACGCATTTTCATCATCAAGGCATCACAACTCGGACCAGCCAATATGCCGTCGGATTCTGCTTTCGACTACTATGCTGAGCTCGAGGTGGGGAGCAGTGTGTCTCAACAGGAGCTTACTGCGTCGTACCGGAGACTAGCTCGGGTTCACCACCCGGACAAGAACCCGGATAACCTTCAAGAAGCTACAGCATCGTTTCAGAGGGTACGTTTCAATTTTCAGTTCTCTTTTGAAACGACACGCATTCAAACTCGTGTGCTAGCTCCATCTGACTCATCTTAGATCCAATTTGCGTACGAAACTCTATCCGACCCTGAACAGCGAGCTAGATACGATGCTCGCCGCTTCTCGCCACCATCAGCGGTACCTCGGCAAGGGGCTAGTTATCAAGATGCAGAGACTTACATGGCGGATATCTTGCACGAGTACCTCTTTAACATGTATTTCTCTGGGTTTTCGTCATTCTTCGCTTCTAGTGGCGGCCCCGGATACGGAAGGACCCAGCAGGAGTGGGAAGAACGTCAACGCAGATTCAACGAAAGGCAGAGAGCCAATTTCGAGCAGCGTGCTGAGGCGCAAGCATTCGCCGAAGAGCAGCGTTTTAAGGCTGAGGCGGCTCAAGCCGCACGTCGGAAAGCCAGGGCCAATGCCAAGGCGGCTCAAGAAGAGGTAGAGGCTGAAGAGAGATGTCAGCGGCAGAAGAAAGAGCAGGAAAACCAAGAAGCTCGCTGGGAGAATATAAGTGCTGCTTCCAAGGACGAGAAGGTGGCCGCTTGTCTTCATTCTGGGTTCTGCGCCAAAATCCCGCAACACAAGAAGTTCAAGTGTGCAACTTGCAACGTGAAGAGAGGCATGATAGCCTTCGAGTGCCCTTACTGTGCACAGCTTCTCTGCAGTCTATGTATAGTCAACTTTGCCAAGAAGCGGACTATGGCTGAGAAGCAACCCAGTGTCAAGACTGAGCCAACGCCCGGTGCCGACACAGAGTCAACGGCCGATCTGGAAACAGAAACGGAAAATAATAAACAGAACAGAGAGCGTACGGAGGATACCAACCCCAAGAATGGCAAGAATGGCAAGGGCAGTGGTCCAGACGCCAAGAAGGGCAAAGCCTGTTACAATTGCGGTGAGATTAGGCACCTTGCCAAACAATGTACAGGCCCCAAACGCTCCGGACAGCGAAGAAACAAGAACAGGAAGGGCAACACACCGCCAACCGGTCAATCTCAGAAGGGCAGGGAGACCCAGCATAATGGTAAGAAATAAGGGGTTAAAGCTAATCTCGCGATGATATGTATGTGTGGATGGAATCGAGAGAATGATTTGATTCTTGTGATCTGGGTAGCGTTTTGTAAGGGGTACAACAACATTGTGGGAGTTTAGATTCAGAGGTTAAGGTTGGGACAGCTGATAGCTATGCTTGACTAATAGATCCTTGATTGTCTGCCTCATCATCCAAAATATTACGTGTCCTCGCTGTCGTGATCGCCAACTTACGACCCTTCAGTAGTAACTGAGGACTTGTATAGCCCGGAGCTACTTGCAGGACATGCTATAGGGTGAATCGAACCACTAAGGCAGTAAGGTTTCAAATATTGACGGTGTAAGTTTTTTTTTGTAGTCAGAACTCCTAACCTTAGGCAATAGTCAAAATAGTGGATGTATTACCCCTTACAAGTACACTCTCCGAAGTAACCTAGTAGCAAACGGATGTATATGGGCTCCTCCCTAAGTGATGAAGCCTATATACATCTTGCATACCTAGCCTTTTGGACTGCTGCTGATAGCATCAATCATGATAACGGCAAAGCCTGAAAGCGTTTTCATTCCTTCAATTTCACAGTCAATTTTATATAGACGTTATTCTAGATTGTCTAATCTAAGCTAATGATTATCGTTTTCGAAACGGTTGAAATCTGCAATTCGGTCATAGTGATGGCCTCAAGCAACAAGCGTGTTGTTGAACCATCAAATGGCTAGAAAAGATACTTGCATGTTCCCGGTACGAAGTACTGGTGGGTAATACATGATTATACTATTGCTTTGACCCCTTGACAGTCTCTTGAGAGTTTACACTGTCGATATAAGTGTTTCAAGATGAAAAATTACATAAGTAGGTAGGTTGTGGACATCAAATTCGACTAATACAAGCAGATGGCAAGAACCAGTTCTGAAATCATACCGCACCTGTCCCATCATTCGTATTTCTTCCTACTGTGTTCCTCCCTTCATAGAAGCTGGCATGCCTACTGGATGGACACGATCGTTTCTCTCAACATAATGATCATAACTTCTTTCCAACTCTTATAAATATACACATGCCATTTCCCTCAACATCTGATTTAACGCCACTCCTCAAAGCGAAGTATCTCCCAACACCATTGATTGGATTAGTTCATCATGTCTGTTGGACTTTTAACTCTACCGCCTGATATTATCGCACTCATTTTGTCCCACCTTGACGGTAATGACATAAGAAGACTTGCGCAATGCAGCAGAGCCCATCACGAACTATTGAAGCCCCTTCTCGATGGTTCATACCTGACAGTTGATGGCTTTATGAAACAGGGGTGCGTCAGTGACAACGTGCTTATGATACAATTCGCTCTCCTGGCCGGTGCTTCTCCCAGTGTCGTCGAGACTCCACGACAGGGGGACCGTTCATGGGACAGAAGGAAACGCTCGTGGATAACCACAACCAAACCAATAAAAATATACACTCTCCACCTGGCCGCAAAGACAGGCAGTATCAATGCCTTTCAGTTCTTGCTCGCGCGGGGGGCTCGGGTCGATGACCCGGATATGTCGCGAAAGCAGATGCGGCATTTGTTGAACCGCCTCTGCAAACCAGACCGAGTAGATTTCCTTCAGATGTTCTGCGAGGCCGGCCTTGTCGCACAGGTACAATATTGCTTCACGGGCGAATTCTCCACTGCCCTCGTGACCGCCATCAAGCCCGGGGCATCGATCTACACCGTGGAGATCCTCCTCGACCACGGGGCGGACCCGGACTACGTACGACGCGGTGGCGGTCTGCCGACCCGTTCGCCGTTGTCCGCCGCGGTCATGACCATGTCGACGGATATTTTCAAGCTTCTCGCCGAACGCGGCGCCAACGTCCAGGGCACGCATTTCCGCCGCCGCCTGACGAACACGGCGGACCACATCCCGATGATGGCCGCGGCCCGCATGATTCCGACGCACGGCACCGAGATGGCGGAGCTCTGCATCGGGCACGGTGCCTACGTCAACTGCTGCACGACCGTCAGGGTCGGGACGCGTTCATCCATAGTCACCCCGCTGCTGATGTACCTCTGCTCCATCACCGACTGGACCGGCAAGGGCGCCTGCAAGCCTTCTAAGGGGCTCGACTTTCTCTTCCACAAACGGATATCGGCCAGACACATGGTGACGATAGCACGGCCCTGGCACCACCTTATGGGGCCGCCGGTCATCCAGTGTCTCCTCGACATATGGGGTCTGCGGTATCTCTGCGAGACCGAGTACTTCCGGACGCTGGTGATACTGGTGGTGCGCGGGGGCGCGCCACTTAACCTGGCCCAGGTGCTGATGCAGTACCGGCCGTACGCGATGAACCCGTCGTTCATGATGAC
>JAJJKD010000056.1:190000-237501 GCA_022376535.1 Xylariaceae sp. FL0662B
CCACAGCAGCCAAGAAACGATAACAGCCCACCCTTTTTCCGCCTCGGAGGGGCTCCAGCCGGGGAATTCGGCTGCGACGTACTCGGGGTAGTCGTAGGATTCGAAGCGGCACCAGAATGATTGCTAGACGCACTGCCATTTCGACGTCGGCCAAGTATGCTATGCTTTGACTCTTTGGAATGGCCACCGATACTGTCTCGATCGTTCGCAGTCGTACCACTTATGCCCGTTGTCGCAGGCGACGACTGTATCTTTTGAGACGATGATCTCGACGGCACACTTAGGAGGCCACGACCTTTCCTTGTACTCGAACCATCTTCGGGCGAAAGCATCTCTTTTTCCTTGGAGCCGTCGCGGTCCGGCTGCGCCTTCTCGCCGGCGCCTTTGGACATCTTTCTGGGTGTGATGGATTGTGTTGATGCTTGCTGAGTATCAGGTATGGCACGCTATGGTACTGGGAGGTCATGTTAGTCGCAAATACGCGCTCAAGAAAACTAGGTGGCAAGTATGGCAGTGATTGTGTGATTATGTACACTGCGAAGTGAGATGGAAAAAAGTTGGCAATGCACCATCTACCT
Organism: Xylariaceae sp. FL0662B; assembly: GCA_022376535.1. Classification (NCBI taxonomy): domain Eukaryota; kingdom Fungi; phylum Ascomycota; class Sordariomycetes; order Xylariales; family Xylariaceae; species Xylariaceae sp. FL0662B. The sequence goes on from JAJJKD010000056.1 coordinate 190,579, forward strand.
GACAGGCCGTGAATTGTAGATAATAGGAGAAGGGAATGACCAAACAGACCCACGATGCCAAAAGGCATGATGCATCTGATATGTTCGAATGAAGCTTTGCTTACCTTTGGATTCGGTGCCAGTCAAGCTTAAGCTGCCCAACCCCCTGACACAGCAAGTGGTGGCCCTGGTAGGGCTAATCGGTATTGTCGCCGTGGTTGCGAATAGAAAGGAGGTTTGGCAGATGCGACCGAATGGACACGCGGGCACGAACGAAGTATCGAACAGCTGCGCGTGGAAAATGAGATGTCGTCGAGCAAAGGCGATGAGGCGATGAGGCGATGAGGATGTCGGCGCGCGTAGTGAGGAGAGAGGCTGGAGGCTGCTGGTTGGTGTCTGGTAGCTAGTGGCTACTGGCTACTGGCTGCTGCTGGTTGCTTATTGTGATATCTCGGGGGGAGTGGGTCGGTCACCAGCTTGGGAACCTGGGAACCTGGCAGCCTGGGAACCTGGCACTCGCAGAATGAACCGGATTCCAAAAAGGACGGCTAGGAGTGTCAATTACTCTCTCCGTGCCTACAACCGTAATTGGCCCCCAAAATCCCGAAAACCCAGGTGAAGGAGAATAAAATGACAGTTCCGAAAGAAAAAGGTTGAGAGAAGTAAAACGGAGATGGTACCCGAGGCTGGACAGTCAGTTAATTAGCTGGTTAGTGACTAAGGTTAGGTAGTGCAAGAGTGCAAGAGGATTGGATGGGATGCACTGTTCACTTCTTGTCTCTCGGAAGCTCAAGAGAGAGAGAGACTGGAATTGCAAGCGAGATTGATTTTCCTAAGAAACTGGTCCACCATCTGGAAGAGCACGGAGCAGTTGGACCAGGGTCCAGGCAGCCCAGGGGTGAGAAATCACAATGAGTGGGTGTAACGGGGGGTTATGCCGGGGATGGGACTGCTAGGGGGTCAATTCTTTAGCACCATAACCTGGTACAACATACTGTACATAGGCAGCCCGCGCTTGGGTGGGCTAATCCAATTTCTTTAGTGGTATCCTGTCCAGCCTTGGAGGTGTCCAACTAGCCAAGGACTAATTTGAGCCAAAGTCAGGGACCCCATACCTACCGTCTTTGCGGTGGATGCGCTAATACATCTAGTATCACCTACTGTACATACATAAATTCGCCTTAGCTACAAGTACTCAGTCTAACATAGTTACATGACCATATACTAGAATTTGGTATGCATAGAGTTAGCTGCTGTTAGGCTAGGGGGACGTGGAGCTGTGGATGGGGGGGAGCTTCTTTGCAGCAGTTAAGGAGATATTCTGCAACTGATTTACTTACAAGTCACGTCGTTCTGGATGAGAAGGGCTGACTCGATAGAAGTACAACTCGTTAAAGGAGACATACAAATTACTAGTATAGTTTAACTTGTGTCTGTACATACGTACTAACGTATGCAGCTAGCATTAGGTGGTGTTCCTATCCGCTTCAGCACCACCATTGCCATTACTCATTTTGTACATATGTACATATATATGCATAGTGGTCATCCGCCCGGATTACCTGATTAATTAATTAATCACTTATTCTAATATTTTACTATGTCCTTATGGTTTAAGTACTGTCTTTTTAAGAAAGATAGAAATGACTTTAAAAGATAATTATTTATATACCTAGGTAATATCTACGATATCTTATTGCGCTCATAAATGGTTGGGTTTAGTCTCAAGCTCTTGTCACCGTGGGTATTGCGCCTGGGGGGCCATTCATTGAGCCTCATTTGCCTACCTAGCCCCTACGTGCGGGCAACTTGATAAATGAACAAGTCATCGACTGTACGTATGTACATATTCAAAACTGAAAAGCACGAGGCGCCAATCGAGAGAACCGTACTGGTGGATTGGTCCCGGTGGAAAGGGTCGTGGATTCCAAATACAATAGAGGGCCATACAATTCAGCCATTGCATGATTCTCTTGCCGCTCATGGCGTCCATCATACATACATACTTCATACGCATATGTAGTGTCTCCGGAGTCTAGCCAATTGTCTAGAGCTATACGCAGTATAGCTACATGGATGAATCCAACTAATTCCACCAAGCCATGTGCCTAATTTTCGACGGCTCTGTCGTACATTCAGTCTACATACATGGTACAGTACTCTTAGCAATGCGAAGCCTCAAATGCTTGAGCTTCATTGGTTATGTTGGCGCCCGTTACAGTGACGGTAGGTAAGTGGAGCCTTGACCATTCGTCCACTTAGACACCTTGATTCGTTCCCGGAGCTGCGTATAGTCCAGCGATCCGGATAGTCGCTCTAGCTATGTAGGTCCGTACAACTAGTGTTAACTATGCAATACGAAGTAGGTACCTACTATACTTCATATGTATGCAGTGAGATTCATCACCTTGTACAAACTGTACCAAGCGGTATAATCTTACCTATCTACTACGTAGTGTTTGTATTGGTTATTTTTATCCGTAAGGACCGCTAGGCTGGGTATTCAGATAACGTTGTATTCCTTCGCTCGAGACCACGTTGGATCTACGGATCCGTATTACTCGCTTCGCTACGATGATAATCCCAATGTCCAATGTAAAGAGACAGAGAGATACACCAATGATTCCAATAGCATGGTTGGTTCGACCCGCGGCTACAGAAGCCGACACGTAGTACTATTCCTCTAGCCTGTGTTTACCGTATCATTCGAATTCTTTCATTTATGCTTGACGATTCTATGATTGAGTAGGAATTGGTAGGATCTTTTTGTAGACTACCTAACCAGACTTACACAGATTAATCAAGCCACACTAATTTTACGATACATGTGGCTGGAGTGGCCCGCTTAGGCCAATAGTCCGGGGAAGATCTACACTACGCAGTACGTGTACATGTACATTCGGTTCCCAACCTCGGGTCATCACATGCCTCAGTTCCGCTTTCAGTCGTCACCAATGACGGAGATGCTGCTCGATCTTCAATCCTTCAACATTTCTCCATCGCACAAATGCCAAACGAACACATGAATCACTACTACCTATACTATCTCTTCGATTTATCTTTGATGCCCTAGAACTTTCCATTCTATCACGCACTACACTGCCCATGGCCGAGCCAGTCCTACGCCCGGAGAACGCCACATAGAGTTAAGAGGCAGGTCCCCATGTCGCAATAACGATGGCCGCGCAATCCACGCTTCGTCACTCGGCGCCCGAAGACGTCCTCGTGATCTTCCTCAACCGATACGTCAACCTACTTCGGAATCGCCTACGGAAGACCTCCCGACGCACCCGGCTGCTCGCGACTCTCGCCCTCGCCGCGTCCATAATCCTCGGCGCCGACGGCGGCCGGCGATGGTGGAAGCGGCGGCGGCAGGAGCGGGAGCGGGGCCAGAAGCTCTTGCGTACGAACTCGTGGCTGTTCAACAAGGACGGCTCGCGCACGATCTACGTGCCCCACAAGGACGGGACGTCCAAGGTCGTCATCCACCGGACCAAGCCCCTGACCTTCGAGGCGCATCGACGACTCTTCCTGAACCCGCCCAAGGTGTCGGGTCTCGGCGACGGCACCGTGCCCTCCGCGCAGACGAAACCGGGGCTGAACCTGGCATTCCTGCATCAGTTCCTGAGCCTGATGAGCATTATGATACCACGGTGGACGAGCAAAGAGGCGGGATTGCTGCTGAGCCATGGGGTGTTTCTGATGCTCCGAACCTACCTTTCGCTCGTGGTTGCGCGGTTGGACGGTGAGATTGTCCGCGATTTGGTGGCGGGTAATGGAAGAAAATTCCTCTGGGGTATAGTCAAGGTATATCGTGGGTTCCCGGCACATGTCTGAATACATCGCTAATGCTTAATTCTAGTGGTGTGGACTTGGCGGCTTTGCTTCCTACACTAACTCTATGATCAAATTCCTGGAGTCCAAAGTGTCTATCGCATTCCGAACCCGTTTAACAAGATATATCCACGACTTATACCTGAACGATAACTTAAACTATTATAAGCTGTCGAACCTGGACGGCGGAGTGGGACAAGGAGCCGACCAGTTCATCACGCAAGACCTGACGCTCTTTTGCGCGTCTGCCGCAAGTTTGTACTCGTCACTCGGGAAACCATTTATCGATCTCTGTGTTTTCAATTACCAACTCTATCGCTCTCTGGGCCCCTTGGCCTCGACTGGCATTATGAGTAACTATTTTCTCACCGCGAGTATCCTGCGGAGGATGTCGCCGCCTTTTGGAAAGCTCAAAGCAGTAGAAGGCCGCAAAGAGGGTGACTTCAGAAGTTTGCATGCTCGCTTGATCGCAAACGCCGAAGAAGTTGCCTTCTATGGCGGTGCGGAGATGGAGAAGACGTTCTTGAACAAGGAGTTCAAATCGCTCAAGAGTTGGATGGAGGGCATTTACTTGCTCAAAATTCGCTACAATATCCTTGAGGACTTCATCTTGAAATACAGCTGGAGTGCTTATGGGTATCTCCTGTCATCCCTGCCGGTCTTTCTCCCAGCCTGGGGCGGCTTGGGAGGCGCCATGGAAATGGCTGAGGGCGCCGGCAAAGGTGGACGGGAGCGCAACCGCATGAAGGATTTCATCACGAACAAGCGGCTCATGCTTTCGCTAGCAGACGCGGGTGGTCGTATGATGTACTCAATCAAGGACCTGTCTGAGCTGGCTGGTTATACGAGTCGTGTGTACACCCTGATCTCGACGCTACATCGGGTGCACGCGAATGCTTATTTCCCGCGGCCAAGTGGTAACGAGCTATACTCGTTGTCTGATGTTCAAGGGACCATCCAGAAAGGATTTGACGGTGTGAGATTTGAGCATGTGCCTGTTGTTGCTCCCGGGTTGTGGCCCCAGGGTGGTGATGAATTATTGGAATCTCTATCCTTAATTGTCCGCCGCGGCGAGCACCTGTTGATATCCGGACCTAACGGTGTCGGCAAAAGTGCCATTTCAAGGATACTTGCCGGGCTTTGGCCGGTTTACAGAGGCTTAGTGAGCCGACCGAAGTCGATTGGCGAAGACGGAATTATGTTTTTGCCTCAAAGGCCGTACTTGAGTGTCGGTACCTTGCGAGACCAGGTCGTCTACCCTGATGGCGAGGTAAATATGCGATTAAAACGCAAGAGCGAGGATGAACTAAGGCGGGTACTTGATGCCGCTAAACTCGGGTATCTCCCCGACCGAGAGGGTGGCTGGGACACTCGGAAAGAATGGAAGGACGTGTTGAGTGGCGGTGAGAAGCAGCGGATTGGCATTGCGCGCTTGCTATACCACGAGCCTCATTATGCCATCATTGACGAGGGCACCAGCGCAGTATCGAGTGATGTAGAGGGTCTACTGTACGAGACGTGCAAGGAAAGGGGCATCAGTGAGTCTCGCATTTTACCTTTGTATGACTATTAACTAACGAGGAACAGCGTTGATTACGATATCTACTCGTGCCTCCCTAAAGAAATATCACACATTTAACCTGACTATTGGAATGGGCGAAAACGGTGATGAATGGGAGTTTGAGCGTATCGGGACGGAGCGAGAAAAGTTGCACGTCGAGCGAGAATTACAGGAGCTCCACGAACGTCTCTCGCAAGTCGAGCAATGGAAGCAACGTCGCGAGGAGATTGAAAAGGAACTGGCCCAAGTCTGGGTCGAGGGCGATGCCTCTCTAGGACCGCCTCCTTACGTGGAAGCTACCGAACTCGGAGAGAGTGAGACACAATGAAAGCAGGTTATTGGTGTTATGAATCTGGTACTAAATCGGGGTAGCTTGTACTACAAGACGCCCGTTTCGAGGAGGTCATGTAACCTACAAATACATAAACCTACTTACATATGTACTATGTACTATTTAACTTGAGCCTTATCTCTCAATACGACACTAAGGTCCTTGCACAACAGAACACTACGTAATAGACAGCTTCATAATTATATACATAACTCACATGACTACCTCAGGTAGACACCTAGTCATTACATGCATACGGACGTAGGTATCGTGGGTGTCATCGCCCAAATTACAAGCAGGCCATATCCCTGTTTAGGAAAGTCACTAAGGGCTGGCTTCCGTTCACTCCGCAAGCACAGACTACTACTTAAGTTAGCCTCAGCCTATGAGCATCCAACACAGCACACCCGCTACACTTGTACATATGTACATATGTACTTAGGTACGTTCTGTGAAAAAGTCCGGATACCGATAGACACGATCTTTCTTCAAAGATTTGTCTTTCCTTTGAAATGCTGAGTCATCCTTATTCGTGCACCATCAAGCTGGGTAATCTTTCGATATGCCGAGGTCAAGACTGTCTGTCACTACTTACACAATTCAAGTTCAACAATCTTGAACTTATACCTAGAGCTACGAAGTACTACCTACGTCAACGAAGAACGTGGATGATCTTCAATTTATCTAAGGTTTTCCGTGAACCTTCTACCCTATTATACGCCGCGAGCCTCAAAACTTTTTGCCTATTCGAGGAGCAGCACGACGTCAAGTAAAGTTTCTTATCGACTGGTACTAAGCACTCCAGAGCAGAGTCTCGAAGCCGGCGATCTCGACACTCCCGAGAAAAGCACATGGCGCTAGATAAGCTCTAATGGTGTAACGCCTCGCAGGATAGTTAGTCTCGGGCTATGAATGCCTTGGGCCGCTTCACTTGCAGCGCACGATCGAAAATCATGAGCTAGTGTGAGTGCCTCCATGTCGCTACACGGATAAGGATTCAATCTGCGTTTCAACGCGAGTCTCTGGACAGCAAAGACCACCCCGCCGATGCTCACTTTGAGAGCGGTCCATTTAAGCATGTCGCCGGAAACCCATTTATAGCAAGGGAACCGTGCCCAGTCGAAGACACAATAAGATCAACTTAAGCGCTGATCATCTCCGTTGGGCATCTTCTCCCTGCACCTTCTCGCAAAAATCGTCATTATGGTGTTCAGAAGCAGGGGTTATCCCGGGCAGATGCCTGTGATTCTGGAGGAGGATGAGTGTCCGCCCGAAATACCGGAAAAGTCTCCCAGGAGGCTAACATCGGTAAGGTACAGGGGACCCGAGTGTCATTCACAAGACCACCCTCCACCCACCAGGCCACGTTCGGAGCCGCCTCCCAACGACCAACACCCAAATCGCTTCGTCGACAGGGGAGTATGGTATCGGTTGGCACTATCCTGCCTCGTCGCAGTAGGATGCATCATAGCCATCATCAAGGGTCCAGTCTTCGGCTCACATCACGGCGCGTAAGCAGCTACGGCTTAGTTCTTCAGCAGGCATAGAGAGAGTACTTACAACGACCACAGGCAAGGAGGTAGTGATACAGAATCCAGTTTACCACTCGTACGCTCCCCCGCGGGCCCGTACGCCTTCACTGTCGTCCTATCCAACACCAGCACGGCATGCCCATCTGACCCCGCCATCCGCTGCTGCTACCTCCACAACGCCTACGACACCCCACAAACTGCGTCTTCGGGGGCGTGCACCTGTACCATCATGGCGACGATGGTTGACCAGTCCGTTATGTCTGTGGCACTAGACACCGTATGCAACGAGTCGATCCAACTCAGGGAACATTTTACCCTTGACCTGGGGCTATTCACACCTTGACTTAATTAGCAGGGCACCGAAATAGCCCCCAGCACCGAATCTGCTGCCGTTGCAAGGCAGTTATCTAGATTGATCTGAGGAAAGAATTTTCGTTAGCATATGGCATGATACAAATGTGATGAAGGTTGATGCTTAGCAGGGAGTAACAGAACGGGGCGTTATGTGGCTAACAGCTAATGACCAAGAAACCCCAGGAAATCGTGACGATAGGTCGCTAATATATGCGAAAATAACCCTCACAAATGTCCAAAGTGTGTCAAGCTTATATAAATATCAAGTTCGACATGTCTCCCTACCCCTGACGTCCAGTCGTGACCCCTCAGAGATACAATGACAAATGTATACGGTCTTGCATCACAGAACACAAGAGCGGCCATAAGCACTCTGAAGCTAAATGGTACGAAGGCGGAAACATGATATCCTATAGAAATGCCATAGCTCATATACACGGGTGTTCACGCGATGGCATGACGCCGTAATTGAAACGCCACGCTTTTGTAAATTTTGAAGTTGGACGGCATGCTTCGGTACCCCCTGAATCATCCTGATCCTCATTCGTAGGCCTTACAACCAGTCACCAGGAGTCAATATGCAACTGCTCCAGATTCTCAGACTCGTAGGTGTAACCCAAGTTAACTCCGTCTCCGCTACTGGTGGAGTCCCCCTAGGGCGTCACCAGCAGAGGCAGTGTCACACCCGTCTACCCTAAGACCAATGCCGCATACCGTTAAAAGCTATTTCTGGAGTAGTACGGGCCATATGCTCGAGATCAGCAAGGACGCTATGATGCTTGCCGAGGACAATGTGTACAAGAACGCGGCAGGGCCCGTCGAGGACGGCATTCGAGGCCGACTATTCACGGACGCCAACGCCGACGCGAATAAGCCGTGCTCCACGTATCTCGGCCCCGTCTGCGAGACGAATGCATTCGAGAGTTGGGAACGGTTTCAGCAGCATTGATGAGGGTTTCGTGAGCAACCCCGAGGCCAAGAATAATGCGAGCGCGGCGACGTGTGCGCAAGCCAACGCTGACGTTAGACACAATGCTAGCATTAGCGGGATATAAGATATTATACAGTCGTGTAGAGATATCAAGATGCTTAGAATCGCGCCTAGGCTGAGCACAAAGTTAGTAATGCTATATAAACTGAAAATGCTTTTGCTGTAACGTACATAAGTCAACGGTGAGTCTTGTCCAGAAGTCTCTCAAATGGGCATATATATATAGCTATGTGGCGAGATTTCTCGCGGCCTTTCCATCCTCAATGCATTCAAGGACTGTATACTCACTGCCCCAGAAGCCACATTGGTCTGCGGTGATATATATATACATCTCTAGGAGATCATCGTGGTAAACTGTTATGGGCGATGGAGCATGGACGTTACATATGTAAACGAACCATGTCAGATGAGCTTATGTGGAATGGTAGCAAAATATACGACGTATGTCGGTAGTCCGGATCGTGAGCAGAAAGAATCAAGTACCCACAGTTTCTCAACCATATGAGCAGGTAGGAATCAATGTAGGGGGAAGAGTTGAGAAAAACAAGACAGATTTAGTAGAACTCATCGATGATCCAATCTTAGGCCGAATACAATCAATACACCGAAGACAAGAAAACGTCATGTAAGGGCGCCTCCATTGCTAACCGCCGAGGAAACTTTGCTAGGGACGCGAACTCGCGCTTGTAGACGTGGATATTGTCGGGCATCCCTTCCACTCTGTCGTGCTCATGTACGAAGAAGCCGACAATCTGATCCGGTTCGTTCGCGAGCTCGCACTCCAGGAATATGATGTGCGTTTCTCGCATGTCCGGCCTCGACGTATTCTCGATCACTCTCAGCCGGATCCGCAGATATCCGTCATTGGGCAGTGAGAATTCGGATGTCCACGGCAGACCGCCATCGTTTCGCCGCAGGGGAATAATGTCTCCGCAATCACGGAAGCGGGACGGGTGATGAGCATACATAGAACCCCCGATGATGAGATCGTCTTCGGCGATATCGTCCGTAGATAGGGGCCACCTGCCATACGCAAAGAGGGATTGATCATTCGTCAACTTTGCAATCTCCCCCTGCAATCGCAAGAATGCCCTATGAGCACCCTCGCCATAGAGCAAAGGCATATTGACGTTGAAGAGCCCCATCAAAGAGTAAGCAAGATCCTCAGGGCGTGTCGTCTGCCGGTGCGCAGCCCACGACATACGCTGGGCGATACTCCAGTTGCGCTGGGCCAGGCCCGAGAAGTACGGCTCTTTGAGGATTGTCCGATGGATACCCGTGATCCTTTCCACCGTCTTCGCCAGCTCCCACTTAGAGCCGATCCAGACCCAATTGGTGCTGTAGAACTCGACGCTACGGGGGGCGATCAGCTCCTGCAACGTCCAGCCCCTCCGCCACCACCTGCTGGTGGCAAAACTGGATTTCTCGTCCAGCGGATCATCTTCATCCAATACATCGCTCAGATAGGCGTAGCAGACCTCAGCGGCCTCGTACCAAGCGTACATCGAGTTGATGGCTTCCGTGAGCTCCGTGCTACTTGCTTTGTCGATGCAGCAGGTGTCGATCCATATCCAATCCAATCCATTGTCCCTGGCTACCTTGCAGCTCCGTATCACTTTAGCAAAATGTCGTTTCCTGAGGCGGGCAATTGACCCCTTCAGGCGCCCCTGACGCGTAAACGTTTGGAAGGGCGCTTCGTCGTCACCCCATGTATGCGAGAGGATGGCGTACGGCGGCCTCTCATTCTGAAAGGTCTCCAATTCCAACTTCCGAGTATTGAGAAGTCTCATCGCGTGATGGCGGGCTAACTGGCCACTACCTGCCGTACGCCCATTGTCGGAATCAGGGCGCGATATGGAGGTAGGTAAGATTCCGTTGCCGAAGACGAGTGCTGAAAAAAGCCAACGTCATCGAACTACAAGCTGCTCGCCTACATAGCCTCACAGCTGACAGGGGTAACGAAGACATGGCTTATTGTTAATTATTATCGATAAGACCGACGAGGACGCCAAGGAGTAATAAAGCTACATGTACCCCAAGTCGTCGCAATGTCACCTCACCCACCTTACCATCTTTTCGTGAGGCCCTTTATGAAACGCTTTGCAGCGACTCGTTCTTTTGAGTTCGCTACTAATTATATTTCATGGCAGTTCTGAGTGCAAAGAAAAGGAGAACCCTGAAGTTTTGTGGCCTTTTTTTTATAAGAAATGAAAAAAAGTATGAGATACTATTGTTTATCTCTCGAGATAAGTGTTACTGGTACGGAGTGAGAATGACACGACGGTAAGTTGTCAAACTTGTCTCCCTTTCATCCTCGACGGACAAGACAATATGCATAGTCTGCTCTCAGGTAAGCTACAGCTATTCAGAAGAAACTAAGTTGGGATATTGGAATAAGCCTTACGATATTTTGGAGCGGGCGTACTTCCACTAGCCCGCCAGTCGCATCAATGGCGGTGATGTTGATGTCTGTGCTAACAACAGCATCAATCGGCCCCTCTTGAACCCGCTGAACCACCTCCTTGTAGTGAAACCAGTCAAATTTGATCTTGTCGCCGTCTGGATCCCAGCTCGCCGACGCGTCAAGAACCACGGTGTCCCCGAACCGATACGGGATAGGTAGTCACAACCTGAGGGCCACACGTTCCGTTCAGGATCGCAATAGGCTGATGATTATTCTTGGCATAATCGGCCTCGGTGGTCCACTGCATGCGGGCTGCAAAGTCATATTGGTACGCCTTCCGCCAACGCCAGATGGTCGCGAAGGAAGAGACATGGAAATCGCCGCTCACGCCGGCGGCGACATCAGAGGCGTCGCTAAAGACGGGATACCTGCCAGAAGCATCGACGAGCACGAAGCGGCCGCCCCAGCTGCCCCATTCTGGGTGTTCCGGGTCGCCGATACCGTTTGGGATGAGCGGGAAGAAAGATGGCGTGTCCCCTTCCATGATAAAGGTGTAGTTCGGGTAATGCAGCCCCAATTCGCCGATCCGGATGTGCGTCTGAAGCCAGTCGTTGGTGACGAGCGAGGTATCCGGTCCGCCCTTGTCGAAGTGGCGGAAGACCTCGCCAGATATGCCGATCCACGATGCTTGCGTGTACTCGCTAAAGCCATGAAGCGAGACGATATAAAACAGGGATGGGTAGTTCTGGCGAAGCCAGGCGCCAGCGTCGTCCTGGTCCGAGATAGAGTACACGCGCAGCTTCTTGATAAAACTGCAAGCAGCCCCAGGATCCCGGGTTTGAGAAATGAACTGCAGGGCCTCCGCCAGGACGTTTGCGCCGCCCCATAGACATATCCAAAGCGGATCATCCGGAGACGACGCATCCGCAGCCTTAATCAGAGCAAGAGCGGCATCGCTAGGCGGAAGAACGAGCGCTTCCAGCCCGTAAACCGGATGACCTGCTTTGACCCTCGCGGTGAGATCCTGTGCGGATGGGTAACTTGCACCTTGCGGCACGTTCGCATTAAGATTCGCCGTCACTTTGCCGTAAGCATTAATGACATCTAAGACCGTCTGCACATCTATCGAGTCGTTTTTCCAGGTCGAAGTTACGACCGCGATAGTCTGTATATCTAACTCATTGGCGTAGGTGAAAAGGCGGACGAGACTCATTTGATCGTCGGGCTCATTGCTAATATCTGTAGCGATGAAAACACGGTGCTTGTGCTCATAGCGAGAATTCAGACATTGCTCTCCATGTTCAGGGATCGCTAAGGACGTCCTGACAAGGTATATAAAGAGAAATAGCAGAAGGTAGCGTAGTCCAACTCGGTGAGCCATGATGAAAGGACGGAAGCACTGAGCAAAACATCAGCTCAATTGGCTCAGAGTCTAAGGAAATGAACATCGCGGACGTTGCTATTATATAATCGCTAGCATCTCATCTTGGCTACACTTCATTGCCATCCTATTACTCTATAGTCGATCATAGCCTATAACAATAGTACCAGTCCTAACAAATTCTGTCAATATTTGAACCTATTTGACCCCTCAAGAATGTTCATTGGCTAGAGTCTGTTTAACCCAACTGATAATTGGTTTAAACTCTTTAGCTCTATTTAGTCTGTTAGTGTGTGTGCAACGAGTACCAACTAACAGCCGATCACAAGGTAGGTATTCATTCGGTAGATCCTCGCCCGAGTACTACACCAACATCTCGTCATATGTGTGGAGATATTCCGTTATAAGTGGTTTCGTAGAAAAATAACTACACGAAAAACAGGAAAGACAAGCTCGTCCTACGCAATTATAGTGTTATAGTACAAGGCTTCCATACCACGCATCGGCCCGTATAAGAAACCTCGGTTGGTAAGCTCGATATCCCCTCACCTCAGTGACTACCTACCTAACTACCTGAGTATTAGCACCCCCGCATATTCATTCGAGTGCCCAGGGTTTAGTTATGTTTTCCGACAATTCGGGAGGCTCTACAATTTTGTTGATAGAATACTCGGTACCTGACCCTAGAACGTGGTTACGTTGTGTTCGGCCGTGAAGAAACTAGCCGTATCTAGAATCGAAATCGTCCCTAGAAGTTTAATTAGGGGCCTTGGCTTAATCCGAGTTAAGTCAAGTTCATGCTTTTTCTTGACTTGGCTTATTGGCAACGCTGTCCGTACGGAAGGCAACTCTGGAATTCGACTGTTAATATACAGTGGCTGTGGCTGTGGGAAAGCTTCTTTCGCTTGTTCGAGGCACATCATTTACCTTTTAATAGCGAAGGTGTCACATTGATCAAGCAAAACTTTTGACATCAACCAGGAAACTTGACTTAATACCTCAAATGGGACATGGACCATAAGTATGTACCTACTTATCTCAGAAGGATATCTTATGAATATTTACAAGCCTTAAGAAAGGTAAAACGATTTTCAAATTGAGCCGGGGCTGTTGGCCATTTCTTACATCTCTAATGAGTTGATATCACTTCCGAATGTCATAATCCTTAACTAAGTCAGAATCTTCTTATGCGTGAAAGTGGATGTGGCAGGTGTTGGAAGATGAATCCAGGATGGTGCCATATGGTCAGTCGAGTATAATAACACTATACCAAGCAAGTTCCGTAGTTCATTGAAACATCATATTGTAAAGCCCTGTCGTTTGTAGTTGTGAAAGGCTACGCTAGGCATAGACTATAGTCTCATATAGTTTGCAACTAACCTATGTTACTAATCGGTACCAAGAAACGTTTAAACCCAACTATTGTCTTGGTGGCCGAGCAAATTATTGTCTTCAAAACAAAGGTCATCTTCCCACACTACTCGATGGCTTCGAGCGTAGGATAACGCAGGCACTCCTTATACTTCCTGAGCGGCCGCGCCGGTCCCGATTCTTAGACATGTCAGTTACATTGCAACTTGATACTACCAGTAGCTTCTAATGGGAGAGTTGCGGTTCTAGGAGTAGCCCTACCAATACTACTAATGACGAGTACACACACAACGCATCGAGCGCTCTTTGCTGTGAGCACACTTCTTGGCAATATGTACAAACTTCTCACAACTACTTAGTTACGGTGAGCAAAATATCCATCCATGGGCTATCGAGGGGGTGGAAACTTGAAGATATCTTGTCTAGAATGAGATAAAGAGGTGCAGCGGACTAGGTGCTTCAATGATCGAAGTTCAATTATCGGGAGCACTTCAAATTTTCTTCCCAAATCAAATAATTCCTATAAGTCACCGACGCCTTGGGCCACAGAGTTATCGCTAGGGTTTCTAACAGTAATAAGCTATACTTTACCACAACATACATCGTCACAACGAGTCCTGGCAAGTGCCTCAGCTCCGCGTAACATATTTCTGACTTGCTTAGACAGATCTTGCTTAAAGATGGTGATTGTGACAGAATATGTTAGGTGCATGCTATCAAAATACCTATAGAAAGATTAGTTCCCTTATTATTGGTGTAGTTTAATACGTAATTAACTGCCAGGTTTCTACGATATGGAAAACGATGTTTCTATGTATAAGTTGAAGATATCATGTTGCTAATTAAAAACGGGTCTTGGCCAAGTCCTTTGATAGGGTGAAGATAAGCTTATTCTCATCTCCGGGATCAAACAAGAAGTGGGTCCAATATCAACAAATAGAGTGAAGGAGTCTAAGTTAACTGTTAACAAAATGATGAATGTTACTATTCGAAGTTACACAAGTCATTCCCCAAAGATGAAGAACCTACCTAGATTTAGCTTCCACTCTATGGGGTTGTATAGAAGGTGGGGAGCGTAATACTGCAGACGCAGGGAAACTTTATTTTGGTAATAGGTAACGAATAATCTTTAAGCACCTCGTTGCAACTTGCGGATTTGACGAGAATCGAGATTATCTTAGAAACCGGGTTCTGTCATCGTCACACGTTATCAGCACTGCATATGTCCAAGGGTACTGGCGTTTTGGCGTTGTCTAACCATGTTGGATTAGACCTTACACCTTATCAACGCCCATGTCGCATCGGATCGCACGGTGTTTAGGCGTCGCTTATCTGCCTCTTAGCAATTCCCTCGAATCACGTTTCTTGTTGATATGCTGTACCCGGGTACGTCTCCTGAAGTCATGGCATTTAATGATCCTATTACTCCGCCCTTCTTCCTGCTCCAGCAAGATACCAGGGGCAGTCCTAAATCTTCAGTCTTACTTACACAATACGTTTAAAGCAAATGGCTGGCAATGGCGAGGATAGTTCCACGCGTACAGACGATAAGAAACCAGAACTCGGGGGACTCGATGACGAGACAGTCGCGGCTGTCGACAGAGGTATCCGGATTAACGCCGCTGGCTACAAAGATCAACTGAAACGCCAATACGGGCTCCTTGGAATCGTCGGCATTGCACTTACGGTAGACAATGCATGGGCGGCTTTGGGTTCGTCGATATCAGTCTCTATTCGTAAGTAAGCCCCCCGTCTGTGGAGGAGTGGTGACATCACCAGTTGGCAAGATGTTGACATGTGTTTGGTCCTTGGCAGTCAATGGCGGACCACCAGGTCTTATATTTGGTCTTATCGTTGCAACATTCTACTATTCATTCATTGCTCTGAGCCTTGCCGAGGTATGTCAAGGTTGCCAGTTTATACGCCTAACATTTCCCTAGTTACGAACCGTGTTTTGAACTGTACTGAATTCCCCTTGTTAACGTCTATAATAAGCTTGCCTCTTCTGTTCCCACGGCTGGGGGTGTCTATCATTGGGCGACTATCGCAGCTGGTCCGAATTGGGGGCGAGCCGTTGGCTTCTTCGCTGGATGGATCAACTTCTATGGCTGGATGTTTGATTTGGCCTCACTGATTCAAATTTCTGCCAACATCGTCGTACAGATGTATGCGACATACCACCGGGATACCTATGTACCCGATGCCTGGCATGTCTATGTCGCCTACGTTCTGATATTGTGGATCTCCACAACCTTCGTCATCTTTGCGAACAAACTTGTTCCCTATACGCAGAACTGTGGTATGTTCTTCGTTGTCGTCGGAGGCATTATCACCATCATCGTGATCTCAGCTATGCAGCCAGAGGCTCATGCTTCCAACTACTTCGTGTGGGGGTCATTTCATGAAAACAACTTGACCGGTTGGCAAGGCGGTGTCGCTTTTCTTCTAGGCGTGCTAAATGGAGCCTTCACTATCGGTACTCCTGATGCTATCACTCACATGTCCGAGGAGTTGCCGCACCCAAGGAGAGATATTCCCAAAGCCATTGGGTTGCAGATCGGTCTAGGTGGTCTTTATGCATTCGTCTTTGCCATTGCGATAGGCTACGCCATCACGGACCTCTCAGCACTGCAAGGTGGTATTGACACCTATCCTCTCGCAATCATCTATCAGCAAGCAACAGGAAGTTCAGGCGCGACATTTGGGCTCCTGTTCATCCTACTTCTCTCCACCTTATGTTGCTGTGTCGGGACAGTCTTAACCAATTCACGCACTTACTGGGCACTGGCTCGTGATAATGCCGTGCCATTTTCCAATATTTTCGGACGGGTCAATGAAAGTCTTAGTTGCCCTGTATACGCCACCTTGTTCGTGTCTTCCATCGCTACGGGCCTCGGCGCGATCGCTCTCGGAAGCTCGAGTGCTTTCCTGGCTCTCACGGGCTCCTTCATTGTTCTGACCACAGTGTCATACGCGATCCCCTTCGTAGCCAATATGATCACTGGCCGAAAATACTTTCCAGCGGGCCCGTTTCACCTTGGAAAGTTTGGATATGGGATAAACTTGGCAGCAGTCCTCTTTGTCGCCATGTTCGACATCTTTTTCTGCTTCCGTAAGTAACTTCTTCCGTTTTCACGAAAGTGACATTGTTGACTTAAGTGACCACAGCATATTCAATTCCCACTACCGCCGAAACCATGAACTACAACAGCGTGATTCTTGTCGGTACCGTTACGCTCTCTACTTTCTGGTGGATTTTACATGCAACTCGCCATTACCCAGGACCAAAGGTAATGCGATTATATATCCACGACGATTCGGCTCCTCTGGAGAACATGGGAACTATTGAAGACCCTCCTCGTATAGTCGATATACCTGAAAAAGTCTGAAGAGATACCGTGGAAGTAGAAAACCATGTCCTATAAACAAGATAATCAAAGAATTGGATAAAGAGCAGCGCATTCCCAAGGCAATACAATTCTATTACAGATATAACCCAACTGTTTATGAGAGCTGATTTTTTGAGCATCGAACGTTCAGCTCGGCCATGCCATTCGTTGATATTGCTTCAAGTCACGGACACTATTATGCTTTTTAGGCATCTCTCTTGATAAGCCGCCCATTTACCCGACACGAGCTCGCTCCGTAAGCCACAGCTTGCGATCACAGCTGAAGTTGACAATGTGCCAACTTATCCTTGGCCGCAATGCGATTCCTGAGACATGTCATATTCCCCAAGGCTCTGAGCAGCGCATGAAAAAGGGCCTAGTGTAAATATAATACGTAGGTATACCTATTCCGAAAGAGGGGTCCCGGAGAGGGTTGCCCCCTACCTCATGTCTTCCAGATCGGGAAAGTTACCATAAAACCAAGCGACAAAAACAAGCGTCGGCTTGCAAAGTGCCCGGCTAATGGTTCACTTCTACCAATACTATCCCGCTAGCAGTGCGTGGAGATTCATATGAGTGTCTTTCCAAGGCACATGTGCGCTCACAAGATATTAGAGAGGAGTAAGTCGCTCTGCTGCTCATCCAACTACTGTTTGGTATACTGAGGTCTAGAACGTTTCTAAATTGATGATCTCTGATCAAGTACATAACGAACCTCTTGATTGGGGAGCTAGCATGTTGTTTGTAATTGTAACCAAACCGTTCCCCCCAAAATGTGTCAATGGAGCACGATGATCCGCCTTGACGTCGGGATGACTACGCGGAACTGCTCGTGTCGGTGTTGAACAGTCCTGCATACTAGCCTGGCGGATAGTATGTGTTAATTCGCAAGTGCTTAAATACAGCTTGAATTTCTCAGCTATACCAAACGGTCCCATAATCACTCACTCTCAGCAGAAACAGGTCTCATTCTTGTCTACAATTATACCTTAGTGATGAAGATGAAATATCTCACCGCCGGACTTCTCTCCCTTATTGGGATTGCCTCAGCTGAAGCGCGGTCCCTCAGACAATGCGGCAGCCAAGGGCCCACGAGGAAGATGGCCTGCAGCACCGGTTCTGCAGTTGCTGCTCAATTCCCATCGGTTAACGGGACTATGTTCAACATCGACGGAGAAACGAAGTATTTCGCGGGCACGAACAGCTACTGGATCAGCTTCCTAACGAATAACGCAGATGTCGACAAGACGCTCGACGAGCTCGCTGACTCCGGCCATAAGATCCTGCGCATCTGGGGCTTCAACGACGTCACTGCGGACCCCGGTTCCGGGACCGTTTACTTCCAGCGCCTGTCCGCGAGCGGATCGACGATCAACACCGGTGCCAACGGCCTGCAGCGCCTCGACTACGTCGTCTCCGCCGCGGAGACCCGCGGCATCAAGCTGATTATCAATTTCGTGAACCACTGGGACGACTATGGCGGCATGGCAGCTGTAAGTCACTCTGGCGCTTCACTATTCCCGCTCTCCATGAAGAAAACCCCGATGAGCATCGAGATGAATAATTTCTAATACCGACTCATGCCAGTACGTACGCGCCTTCGGCGGCTCCAAGCAGACCTGGTACACCAACACGGCCGCGCAGACGCAGTACAGGGCGTACATCGAAGCGGTGGTGTCGCGGTACGCCGACTCGTCCGCGCTCTTCGCGTGGGAGCTCGCCAACGAGCCGCGCTGCAACGGCTGCGACACCGGGGTCCTCACCGACTGGGCCGCGGCGACGTCCGCCTACGTCAAGAGGCTCGATCCTGACCACATGGTCACCCTAGGCGACGAGGGGTTCGGCCTCGCCGGCGACGGCAGCTACCCCTACCAGTTCACGGAGGGCGTGGACTTCGTCGCCAACCTCGCCGTCGACACGCTGGACTTCGCCACTTTCCATATGTACCCCGAGCACTGGGGCACCTCGAACGATTGGGGCAACGGGTGGATCCAGAGCCATGGCGCCGCGTGCGCGGCTGCCGGCAAGCCTTGCTTGCTTGAGGAATGTGAGTCTGGGCTTACTTAGTGGGCGGTTTCTGGCTTTCGCTCGGAGGCGAAAAACTGGTATTTGTTTAGACATTTGCTAACGGCGGGCAGACGGCTCCACGACGGACCACTGCGGAATCGAGGGCAAATGGCAGAAGACCGCCCTGTCTACCGATGGTCTGGCGTCCGATCTGTTCTGGCAGCTGGGCACCACGCTTAGCTCGGGACAGACGCACAACGACGGGTTTACCATCTATGTCGGTTCGAATGAGTGGACTTGTCTCGCCACGGAACATGTTGCCTCTATTGGCTGATAAATAGTTGCCGGCCATAGGTTGTAGACCTTGCTATGGGAACTGTGAAGATTCTGTGAATACATCCGTGTCATGATTCATACCCCTTTAACCCGAGACCACATGAAGACCCCATACGACACCCTGTTCTGGGAGAGTGCATTATTGACACTTTAAGCCTGAAACTTTTGGCATTGTACACAAATCAATAATTTTCGGAAGCTCTACATGTCTTTACCCTATGCCTACGTTTGATTGTCATGCTCTCAGCAAACTCACGTTCTCACCTGACTCATCGAGCTGCACTTTCACGCACTTTGCTTGGCGTTTCTGCTCATGCAGGCCATCGTCTTGTGCGAACTGAATTCTTACGTCGTCTTCAAGACCATGGAATAACATCGCAAGTGCACTACTCTTCCACACTTGGGTGTGCGACTTTCTGGCTCTGTAGATAGCGCCCGCGAGAAACAGCGCCGTACCCACCACAACCACAATGGGCAGCACGGCGAAGCCCCAACGCACATGGACGTACGATTCCACGGATATAGTCCGGCCGCTAACGAGCTCTGCTCCGATAAAGCTACGGAAAGCCACGGTCATCGAGGTCGCCATGTCGCTCATGAGCATATCAAGACCGTTGGCGTACTCGTAGTAGTTCCAGTAAAACGCGGTGACGATGTCCGAGTCGAAAAAGGTCTCCCCGCTCGAGATGCCAACCGTCAGGTTCACGACTACCGTGTTATTGGTGATGGTGCGGTTGAAGTCTTCCGCGTTGCGGATAGCGGACCCGGTGGCAAATAGAGAGGAGAACCAGCCGCGCATCGCGAGCATCGCCTCGATCCCGAGAACATACGCCGTTCCGTTGGAACTCACAACGTATATGTTGCGGTCCCGGTCGCTGTTCATATTGCTGATATCGAGCACCGTGGTGTTCACGTACGTATCCGTAACATTTTCGCTTAGGGCACCATTTGTCACCGCCGACTCCAGGGTCTGCAGACAGGCCGACAGGGTACATTGTCTCGCCCAGGGTTTTATTTCCCCAGGCGTACCATCGTACGCCTCAGTGCCCATGAAAATCAGCTTCATGATCATGGAATGAGGCAGATCCCCGTAAGCAGTGGGGATCTGGGATGTCATGCTGAACACCTCCAAGTTACTGGACAGCTTCGCCCCCTGCCGTACTTGCCACCCACAGTCTTGATGCTTAGCACCAGTTGGACAGTACTGCTCAATAAAGGGGGTCAAGTCAACGCATTCGTGACAGACCCCGAGGGTCTCGTAAGGATCCCATGTACAATTACCACTTCGGCACTCGAAGGAGAGCGCGGCGCCCGGCCGGCCATTCTCGGCAAAAAGACCGTTGTAGACAGCGGACTTCAGAGGGAGAACTGGAACGAACCCGGCTATACGATAGTTAGCATACATGTCACATTTTATGGGGATACTGTGAACCGACTTGAAGTGTTATTTCCTGGGAGGGCGCCGGTGTAGTTAAGGGCTCGGTTGACGTTCGCCCCTTCGTCGCTCTCTACGGATCGCGATTGGTATGTTACGACTTGCTGGGCGAATGGACCGAGAGCGAGAGCGATAATGGCTACGATTGCGCCGAAGGATCCGAGGAAGCTGAGATCACTCCATATTAGAGTAATACTCCAGTGTAAGGTTAAAAAGAAGATACTGACCCCCCACGAGCCGTCGCAAGGAGTTTCAGGGCGCCCCAAGTGCCTCGACTAGCTTCGTCAAAAGCCTCCATATCTGTCAGGGGCGCACTGGATTCCTTAAACCTTATCCATTTCAACTGGCTCAGTCCATTCTGTAGCGATATGCTCATGGTAGATGTTGCGACAGTTGCCAGGAGAGCGATCAGTGCGTTCAGTGTGATATAGTATGGCCACTCTGGTAGCGCATGCCCGTTGAAACGAGCCAATACTCCCATGATTGAGGCGATAGCACCACACGAAATAAGGATAGTAATGACCTCGAGTGTCCATGGGCCACCCCTTCTTAACCATGGTGTTTTCTTGAGTGATGATGGCGCCGAGTTTGATTTATGCTTTCTCTTTGTGGGAGGAGTCTCTGCTGAAATCGTACTACCACTCCAACCTCGTTGGTGAGATGGTGCACTTGGTATATAGCTAGGTGTTGTCCAGTATTGGTTCATCTCTTGAAGCTCGATATCTGCATATGGCTTCTGGGCTTCACCACGCGAAACCGGCTGGCTTTCCGAAGATACCACATGTTCTTGTCCTGTCAATGGGTATTGGTCGTGTTCTGAAGAAATGGAATAAATTGGATCTGTATGAAAGCCATCATTGTGAACTGGATTATACGCCATGATTATTCCTTCAACCTGGGTCACTCAATGAATACCTATACTCACGAACGATGCTGGCTAGGCGAGGACGGTTGGGTCAACCCGCTGGTCTCACATCTTCGGAGCATTCTCGATAATATATGCTGTTCCACGTAGCACGACACCTTTTGAGGCTGCATGGCTCCAGCACACTAAGTGCAACTTACATGGTTGCCAACATCTCCCGAACAAGGCGTCACTGAGCGCTCCATTATACTCCGTTACAGTCAGAAATCCAGCATGTGGGGAGGCTTAGTTGAAGCACCATGCGTGAACACATTCTGCAGCAAAACAGCCGATTGGTATCTCTGCGGCGTCTCAACCCAACTGCAGATACACCCACCAATCACTCTCCACCAAGATGCTGCAGGCTAGTGTCGATCTGGGTAAGAAGAACGAGAATAGGTTCTGGAAGTTCAGCCGCGAGAAGCGTAGATACTGACAGGTTGGAGAGAGATAGGTGTGCGTCTCCTGCGGCCCCCGAACGCTCACCTGGTGTGGTTGTACTGCAGGTCGATAAGACCGAAAAACAGGATCCTCAGTTGTCAAGTTCCGCACATTGAACCTCGGAATGACTCCGAATTAGCTAGAATAAACTACCTATATCCAATCAGAATTTCCATACTGCTCTTGTAATTGTTCTTCTATAAATTCCCACCGATAATTATTTTAGGAACATAAGCAATTACTGATAAGCCGTTAACACACTCATATGAATTAGGTTAAATGGACGTCAGCCACTTCAGGGTAGTATCGATGTTATACTTAGATCCAGCTTATCACATCTCGGGGCTGTTGACTAGAGATCGGGCCACGCCGGTACCCAGACTCTGAAGCGTTCATTGATCGCCTTGTTACCATCAATCTCGGTCTTAAGTGTCATCTATGATGATTGCTATTTCATGGCCACCGTGCCTATTGTTTACTCATGTTAACGCGTGGACGTAGAAGGTTCCCCCTTATCTGTCGATCCAATCCTATTTCTACCACAAGTTACTTTTACCATTTCATATCGTAGGGCAATACAGATATTCTATTATCAATCATGTACATACAACGACGAATCTAGTCCTGCCTGACGTTACAAGCAATTGCAAGATGCCCTATGAACTAGAAAGTGTTTCAAAAGGACTCAAAGCAGTTCTAAAAATGTTAGGTAGCAGTTTGATGCATCAAGCTATTGTGTTGGTGATATAACTGCATGGATCTGCATCAGGGCACATCGGCGTTGTAGCGACCAAGACGGTAGAACATGGTAAGAAGGCTCTACTGAGCATAGTGAGTTGGTAGATCTAATGGTTCAGCCATCTTCAATTACCATCATTTCTCCTCAATCCATCGTTTGACTTCTACTAGTAATAATGGCCAATTATGTAAGGCCAAACCATCACAGCGCCTCTTGGCATCTCAAGCCCCCCGAAAAAGCGTGAACCTGTCTATTATGGCATCTCGTCGCGCAGCTATGGAAGTGCTTCCATTAAAGTGTTTTATTCTTGATGCACGGTGTGTCATTTCCCTCGTATTAAGTGTGCCGAGGACGATACTACGGGAGCACAACGTGCACGGAAATGTGCGAATGATGCCAAGGGAGTTAAAGGGGTTATTGGCAATCCAACCGAATAGGAGCCGTGAGAGGCATTGAATCGTTGAGCAGGAATGGCTCGTGGGACGGAACTATTACAAGGCTATCCTTTGGTCGAGGCAGCCCGAAGTGTGAGAGAAATTAAGTGGCACTTGGGAAGAATATGAAACCCCTTTTCCCCGTCAATGGCCTCTCCTGATAGATTAAGATGTTAGCCAATTCTTGGTTTGTTAGTTTTTTCCGGCTGTAAATAAGGACATCCCTCCCTCGACAGCAAAGATGCAGGACTTGAAAGACCAAGGTCAGCGGAAACTTGACAAATGCTACCTTGACAGACATATATCAGAGAGCGAGCTGTGTCGAACGAAACATAGGGAGCAAAGATTTCATCTCGCCTTTCTCAATTCGGCTATTCCAAATGGGAGCTGGGGTAAAGCGCCGGGCCGTATCAAGCCCAAGATGCTACGTAAGTAGCAAAAGCGTGCAGCATAAATATTGTCGTGATCTTCGTCATAATCTAGACGAGCGCTGCTTCGAACGTGATCTCGCCACGGTGCACAAACTGGTTTAGCTGCCCATCAACAGGCGACGCGGAGACCAAAGACGGATTCGACAAGGCGATGGGGGAATGAGGTGTAAACTAGATATCGAGCGAAAATACGCTGATAATATTGGTCTCGACTAACCGAGCCCCGAGGAGACGGATGTCTCCATAGTCATTGATGCAGGACCAGATGCATCGAACCCTATCCAGCTTCAGGATGCGACCTCATGACTAGGCCTTCCAGCAATGAAGCGATATCAGGTTTCGTCTTTTCACGTTCTGCCCAACCTCCCGGATGATCTTATACCGGCCCACGGCTTTCTCGAAGTCGCAAATGCGTCAAATCTATGCCCCGGCTTGTATTCCTCCAAGCCACAAGGAGAGCCTTCATAATCCATAGCTGCTTGATCCTTGGGCCGTCGGGCGCGACGAGCATTCAAGTATGGACGTCCTGACAAGTTGCGGTCCTATCTGTAATGCTCATCACGCGGTCCGAGGCGCGGGGGGGGGGGGGGGGGGGGGGGGGTGCGGAGACGCGCGATACCGTAGGCCGCTAGGCAAGTTCCGGTGATCATCTGGGGAACGGACATCGCAATTGTCTTGATGCATTGGCAGATAGCATATGTGGGATCGGGTGATAAGTATGAAGCGGGTGTCGACATTCAACTTAGCTGTACATTGACTCAAGACAGCTGTCTCGAGCCGTAGAACGGAGTCACAAAAAGACAATGGGGTTTTCTGAATCACAGCCCCGTAAGACAACATGTCTTACACTGAGTAAATATTAGGAAAAATAATGTCTCTTTCGTGACCGTGCAGTCAGTCCACTGATACACAAATTAAGAAAGAAATATATATAAAAGAGTGTGTAACTCAAACAAAAGTAAATAGAACTCAGCTTCACGGCATGAGTTATTGAAGGTCGAGCTGGGAATCGAACCCAGATTTAGAGAATCAGAATCTCTCGTGCTAGCCTTTACACTACTCAACCGACCCGGTAGATCGAACGCCTCTTTCGTAATTGGACTTATCATCCTAGTTTCGACAATTTATTCCACAGTTTTTCCGAGTGATGGAATACACACCTGTACGTGGACTTAGCCAAACATACCGACTTTCTTTCGGAATAATACGTGGATAAGACACTTAAGCCAAATTGCCAGAATTACGGTGCACGATTTTCAGTGCGATACCCGGCTCAATTGCAAATAGTACAGAGTTTAGTGAATATGTAAATAGATAGCAATACCTACTGTAGGTACCTTGCGATACACTCGTTAATTATTCATCTAAGCAGCTCCCCACTTACAAGTACCGCTAACAGTCTTCCACAAGGAACCTTAGGAGAGGCCGCTTCAGCGCTTGGTAGGTATTCATCTCCAGACACCATAACGAGATGGCGAAACGGACTTTACATGTCATTGTCGTAGATATGGCTCTGCTTGTTTGAGAAACTCGTTTGATACCTAACCCTGGGCGACATCTGCACTGTCTACTAGAGAAAGAGTATGTAGCATAAGTAGCCAAAGGAAATAGCCACGCCGTTCACCGATGTCTAGTTGGAAAATCTATATATATATATTACAAAACCATGCTCACGATCGATGGGTATTGTATTCATTGTATCTATCACTCTTGCAAACCCAAGGGATGGGCATCGCGCCTAGAACTCTTATTCCGGGGGAAAGACTATCAAGCACGTCCAATACGTACGGCCTATCCAACGCCATTCGCCATTATTTACGCACTTCCAGAACCCTGCGCAGCCGAGCCGTCCTCTCGTCCGGCCGATGTCCTAGGACGTAAGCCTAATCTCTGCCAGAACCTGAACAGAGCGCCGTGTTCGACGCGGTGCTCTTGCTGCTCCTGCTCCCGCTGCTTCTCGAGGAACTTGCGCTCCTTGGCCGCGCTCTGGCTCGTATCCAGCTCGGCCTCCTCTTTCTTCTTGGCCTCCTCGGGCTCAAGCAGCTTCTCTTTCTGGTGCACGATCTTCCGCACCGCTTCCTTGCCCTTCTTCTGCGTCTTGACGTACGCCTCGAGCCCGACGAGGACCGCGTAGCTCTTGCTGATGCTAACGTGCGACATGTCGACGCCCTCGTCTTCCAAACTATGGACGAAGGCGCGGAAGTTGGATGCCGGTGGGCGGTAGTGTCCCGAGAGCGGCGAGAGGCTCGATAGCCGGCCGTTTTTGATCTTGATTAACCCGGCCGCGGATATCCGTGAGCCTTGCAGGAACGAGCTGTGTTGGAAGGCGCCGCTGTTCTTGATGCCGACGTACAGGCGGAACGAGGTGTCGGCGACGAAGATCCAGGTATTCTTTCGAACGGATTTCCGCAGCAGCTTGTTGAAGATGGTCGCGGCAGATACGTGTCGGATCTTCTTGATGCCCTTGGCCTCGTCGAACTGGGGGTCGGCGTATTTCGCTGCCATCGCAGCCTCCAGCTCCGACTCGCGCGAAGATATTGAGGATATGTCTGAACCCGAGTGACGGTGTGGTTGTGGTGGCGAGTCCACATGAGGTTTTGCCTGCACATGTTCCTCGATATCAGGGGCAAAGGCAGGCGTAGGGTCATCTGCCGCCACAATGCCGTGAAGGCTATCTTTCCAGTCCTCGGTGGTGTCAATACGCATACCGTTCTTTGCCCAGATCAGACGCCCTTCTGAATCGACTTTTACCAAGTAGTATTGTCGCTCCTCTCTGCTTAAGTATCGGACTTGCTCTCGATCCAATCGCTCCCTTGGGCATGCTACTAAGTCTATGTGCTTTCCTTCGCCGTGATCCAACCAATAAAAGAAATTCTCGTTAGTATCAGCTTTCTTCCACTCCGCATGGTACATCCTTAAATTCGATCCATAGCGATGTTTAAGGTCAACCATCTCGAGAAAGTATTGCAAACCCATCATTTGGGCATGCTTTCGTCTCTTTGCTTGGGCCTTCCTCCTTTTCGCTTTTGCAGCCTCTCTCCGCTTCGGGGACATTCTCTTCAGTTCCTCATCGGTTGGAGATATCGAACTGTCCTCTGAATGATCAGAATCTTCATCTACGCCCGCACGCCGTGCTATTGTTGCCACCTTCATCCAATTTTGTCTTGCCGCGGAGCGACTGGTGCTTGGTCTCCGAACGTTGGCATCATCGTCCCCAGGGTCTAACGGTCCATCCTCTCGCGCTCGTGGTTTCGTCAGTTCTTTCCACTGCGCATCCCTGATCGCGTGCGTCCATCTGGTACTGGCATCTAAGCCTAGGCCTTGCATTTCCCTTCGGACACGGTATCCGCGATAATATCGCTGGATGACCGTTGCCGCCTTGGATCTCATAGAATTATCTACGGAATCCCTGCCAGTCGGCCGTGAGCGCGAGACCGAGCGAGAAAGACTGTGGCTAAACATAGACCGGCGAGGCCCATCGTGTTCTCCTCCTCCCACGGCACTCGCTTGCGTAGAATCCCGTTGTACCTCCATACTCCGCTGAGCAGTCGCAAGACTGTGGCGGCGCCGCTCCTGATCCCGATGCTTGCGTTCCTTCTCCCGTTGCCCTTGTAGCTTTGCTAGCCTTTCAAATTCCTCGTTAGATGGCGGGTGCAACGAATCTAGATATTCCTGGCGATTTAAGTGTGGCAATGCTGCATTGAACGAAGTATTAGACTCGGTGTTTGAGCCGGGCGACAGTGGTGGAGTTAACGGAAGAGACCCTGATGAAGCGGGATGATGCGGCGGGGCGCGCGATGCTGATGGTGATGGAGGTGGAGGTGGCGATGAGCGACTCAGCACCAGGCGATCGTTAGCTTCTACGGGAGCTGCCGTTGCCGCTGCCGCCGTCGCTGTTCTTTCAGTCATTCCAAGAAATTGAGCACTTAATACGTATAAACATCGATGAATTCACGTTAGGCCATGGCAAGCAAGGCCCCATCGTGTGCATGGTTAGGTAAATATGTTCTTCCCTGCCATAGAAGTGCAATGAGCTTGGAATGCAAACTCTCCCTACTCAGCCTTTCTGCAGACGTATATGCAGGTAATGCCTATGTATGTACGTCGTAGTCACCGTAGATAGATTAGATTACATGGATAGCGCCGGTCGGTCGACAGTAGGCATCAATGATAACTTTAATTACAACATTTGAACTTTGCCCGTTTCTTCGGGGCTGAAAATGACGCAATATGATTCAAGTACGGAGCATTATGAACCGGTTAGAACGGCATAGTACATATACATGTAAGGTTGTTTGTGACACCGCATAACATGCTGCTGCTAAAAGGAAAAAGTGGATTCGACTTGTAGTACTCTGTACATATCAGGCAATAGGAGTTGTGGTTAAAGTCCATGTTTAACTACATAAATAGGATCTTGTAGATCAACATGTATATTCCTCGACGTCGGCCCTCTTCCCTCATAAGTTCTACTGGGGGTATAGGAACCAGTACATAAGCCTGAATGTTGCCAGAATAGAATTCAAACAACCCTCTAATTTGATTTATACAATTTATATTGTTCTTTCATGTGTATTAGAAATGTAACGCAATTATATAGTCGTTAGTTTCAAGTACTTACAAGTTCTCGTTATAATACTTGGTTGGTCCTTGTCTGTTGACAATGCAACCTGAAATATCAACTATACGTAATATGATCATAGTACTTGATGTAATGTTGTTATTTCTCTATATCATACCTAGGCAGCTAAAAGAATTAGGTGTAAACTCATGAATACATCTTACCAAGCCTCTGCTAAGCCTTCAAGAATTCACAATAAGGAAACAAGTTAGCATGTTCTATGGCATATAATGTGAAGCCAGGAAACCTTTATCAATTCTTACATGAACCACTCGGTGGTTTTGTCGTTAGCAGTCATGTTTAAATCCGTATCCCAGTATCCGCCTCAATGTATACAGATCAGTTTTCTAGCCCTACGAGCGACGGGTATAGGCTACTTAAATATCTTGGTTAGTGAGAACTCGCTGTTATATTGGGAGCGTCAGGCGAAGCGCCTCGCTTTGTACCGTTGGACAGCTGTAGATTCACTACAATTAATGGAACTAATTATGTAGACCCCAAGTAGCTGCAAAGTTAGCTTCGCCAACGCTTTTCCTAAGAACTCCTAGAACCTCTAGAACCTTTTACCATCCTTCAATACTTGAAAACTACTGTTCGCTGGCATGAAACTTGTTTCTGATAATATATAAGCACGATATTTAATTCTCCTTGACATACGAGTATTTGAATGCTAGCCCCTCTGGATATATTCTTTAAAAGCCGTAATGGTGTTTTGCTCTAGCACTAGAATCCCACCATGTCGTTAGCCACATGTTGTCAACACACGCCTTATAATCGCAGTACATTTCAGTTTGCTTTAACCCAGGTCATGTTCTTGTTATCAGTACTAGCTGGAGTTGCCCCTTAAATTCCTAACGTCTAGATCACCAGGGGTGATCGTCCCGTGCTCGCTGATGGTAAAGACATTGTGGTTTCTCCCACCGAACTTCGTCACGAGCTCATTCTCGAATAAGTGTCCAAAACAGCAGATGATATCGTTACTGAAGGCCTATTGCGCTATACTCGAAAATTGTTGTAAGCGTAATTATCTGAGTGGTTTCTTCCGCCAGCTAACATAACCCGAGCGTACTTTACTTTACTCATTTAGGTTCTGTAGCGAGGTTATTTTGAAAATGTCTGGTTGAGTAGCCCATTGGCAATTGCCTCTTTCTGTTATAGTTAATAAGCCGTCAGGATGGCAGCGTCGAGGACTCCGCCGAAGCTCAAACCCATTGACACCAATTTCCCTGGCGGACTTAGACACCCGGTCTGTTCGATGTCCTTCATGAGGGCTATCGGTTCCTCCAATGCCCTTGACCACTGCCCCTACTATTTGGGGCAGGCTGAGACCATGCTTTGCATGTTAGTTGCTGGCTCTTGGCGTGAGAGCTCGGTGTCTTAATATGCATAATGATGTCGGAATGTCATCGAGGTCTTCGTAACTCTATTGCCGTCAGAAATCCTAAACGAGTGGTCAAGGCCTATGAAATAAAGTCTTCTCACCCATTACCGAGACGAAATATAATGTTATACAAGATATTTGACCCAGATTGTAGCTGGAGGACGGTAAGTTGGCAGAAGAAAGGGGGGACATGACGACGGTATAATCATGAGTAGGGACTAGGACGACCAGGGAAAAGAAGATTACAAATGCGAAGAATAATTCTAGATAGGTATCTGGTAACTGGAAATGGACAAGGAGCGTGTGGTGCATGGTGATAGAGTTAATGATTGTGTTGGCATCTTGCCTCCATTTGCTTGGTCAGAATACCACTTTAAGGCGTAAGGTAGATAAAGCATATAGGGTAGCAATAATGCGGATGAACTCCGTGGGGATGGATCACTCACCTTTACCGTTGGCAATTCTTCTAGCTTGCACACCACCAGCAGCCCTACGTATACATTACTTCAGTCCAGAGCACTATCAATTGGCCGATCCTAATAAATATGTATCGCATACGACGCACAAGACCTGAAGACCTAGAGATGACCTCGCCTTTTATTTCAAGCGAAAAAACATTTTGATTTGAGTATACACTGAAGTGTTGTTCCAGTCAACATAGGTTTGCATCACTACGACTCCCTACTCACCACACGACAGTGTCAGCTCAAGACATCATTCATAACGAACGAGAACATACCAAATTTACCAGAAAAAACATGGGGCAGTTTCCATTCTCCTGTCTTCAGGACCCCGACTCGCTCGCCTCCCCAACAAGTCGTCCGTGATTGAGGAAGAGTGACTACGCTTCTTTAACTCATAGTTTGTACTGCCGAACTTCTTACTCGTATGGCAAGTCCATCAAGTCGAGAGGAGAGAATCAGAATGCAATTAGCTTTACACCCAATGTTTTTGCATTGCTGCGTGGGAAGCTCTTTGAGAACCTACATACTTAAGTAAGCTGTAGGTATCAGTGCGTCATTAACGAAGAGAAACATCCATTAGTTACTTGTCTAGTGACCATTGAATAAGCAGCCCAGTCTGGCGGAACCAAATTGAGCTTCCTATTGGTTTGAACTTTTTATTGTCAGAGTTTCCCCAGCCGTTTTACCAGCTTTAGTGGCTTCAGTTCCAGTGAACTTAGGATGGATGTCCAAAGATAGTAGGTTTATAGTACCTAAGGCATTATGGTGTGTATGTACCTACAGTACGTAAAGTTGGTGAGCATGAACCTCGAACATTACCTCCTAACTGTGTATGCATTGTACATACATACAGACAAAGACAGTGATTGTAGCACGGTCCCTCTTTGAGTGTAGGTAGCTAACAAACCCCCAGACCCCCCGAAGGAACCCCCCCAAACAATAGCAAACAGGCGTCACTGATGATGGGCAATTCGAACTCGTCAATTGAAATGAGTGTCCCCACGGGGAAATTCAGGTCAGGAAAAAATCGTTAAGTTTTCGCGGCGTCAATGCGAATTTGCACGATAGCATATCGCCCTTTTCTCTCTTCTTGTACCACCATGCTCAATGTAATGCCAACTACTACAACTCCCACCGATGGCCACCTCTTCCCGACGAGCTGAAGCGTATCAGCAGCCGCACCCACCACCACCACTTCACCATCACCCGCGTCGCGCAGCTCATGCTAATGCGAATGCCAATGCTAATGCGAATGCCAATGCTAATGCGAATGCCAATGCTAATGTTGCTGCTAAACATGCCCACATCGTCGCGACGCGAAACTCGCAGAACATCCTCCACCAATCCAACTCGGCCCGAATGAAACGGCCTTTCGACCCTATTGACAATAACTACGACCCTCTGAAGAGCAAGAGAACTAGAATTACCGTTGAGATTCTAGCCCGACCCCTTTCGCAATCCATCAGTCCTCCTAGACCCATCCCCGTGAGACCCCAGCAACATCACAACTCCATTCCTGCCAAAGAGCCAACGGTCGCATCGCCTCCTCCTGCTCCCGCGCCCACTCCCGTTCCTCCTCCTCCTCCGACTCATCCTGATCGACGACAACCCTCCAAAACGGCGGCCACGACGGACCTGAGCCTCACAAAGCATCAAGAGAAGGTCATCAATGGCATTAAACACGAATTGGACAGACTACAGCCCAGTGCAACCGACACCAGCTCGGCTCAAAAACAGCCCGGTCGCAAGCTGCGGTCTCAGGAGGCCACCAGATTTCGGAGCGAACTCTCGGCCTATTTCCCCGATTATGATGAAGTAATCGGCAATATTCCCAAGGAACAACGTACGTAAATCCGGCATAGTCCTGCCATACCGGCAGCCGATAGCTAACTGTTGCATCCATTTAGACTTTCTTAATCTTGATACCCCTATCGTCGTCGTCGATTCTAGTCCCGCCCAGAATCCTGCCAAGACACCATCACCATTGAAAGCACCTGCGCCAGCGCCAGAGACTGCGCTAGAGTTAGATTACCAACCCCACCCCCCGCCAGTGCGAGCGTACGGTGATAATTTATTCACCGTTCTACACGATTCCCAGCGGATTGACTTTGCCTTTCTGGAAGCAAGATACAATGGGAATGATATTCAAGACCCGTTGCCAGACTCGTACTTTGCGCCAGTGCATAAGAAGGCCGAGAGGCTAGAAAGGTCCATCCGAAACTCGGAGAAAGGTCGCGCCCAGCATGAGAAGGACCAGATCATTCGGCTTCTCAACGAGCTTCAAGGCTATGATTGGCTAAGAACGATGGGTGTCAGTGGCGTCACCGAAAGCCGCAAGAAGACCTTCGAGCCCGCTCGAGATCACTTCATTAAGGGGTGCCAAGCGATACTGGAGAAGTTTCGATTATGGAGCCAAGAAGAGAAGAAGCGGAAGCTCGAGAAGGAACGCGCGTTAGCGGAACAGGCGGGGAAAGATGATGAGGATGAAGCAGAAGAAGACGAGGAAGAGAACAGCGAACAGTCAGCGGATGAACGTAACACAGATGAGGACGAAGACGAGGACGAGGAGATGAGTGACGCGGGACTAGAAGAGAGTAGCTCGGGCGATGTCAGCGATGGCGACCCTCCGGAGTATAGTGAGGTCGACGCATCGGCAAGACAGCTTCACGATGAGGCTTTGGCACGAGCGAAATACACGGCGAGCTCATCAAAAAGATCAAGAGGCGAACCTCCCCCGCACGCGTCAGAATCCCAAGGGGCAAAAGAGTTCACTTCATTTTTCGAGAAGAAACACCAACGGGAAGCAGCGCTCAATAAGAGTCGACGGCGAGGAAGGACGGTGGTGGCTTGGGGCCATCCTGTACCGGACATCATGGAGTATGACTTTGACCTGCCCGAGGAATACCGGGACTCGGAAACACTGAAGGCACATGAAAGACAGAAGCGACGGAATAGGCGCCAACATAAACATTGATTTGGCATGACATATCAGGTGTGTATCTCTTGATGCCCAGGCAGATGTCCGGACACCACCTTTATCTGTAGGTCTACGGGGTGGTCGGATTAAGAGCAACAAAGGAAAAAACAAAAAGGAGCAATATATTTTATAGACGCGTACTTGGTAGAGACTATGAAGTACAGCTTTATTGCTAATATTCTGTCACAAAGATGCAATATTGCCATGATAATCTCGAATGGCACTGATGTCGATTGCTAGATATGAATCTATTTGTAGATGGCTGGCTTAACAAGAAATCCTCTGGCCAGCAAATAACAGCATAGATATCTAGGTGTATCCTACTAACCTCGCTTTTTTGGTCCTCCGGTTTCCGTCAATCTGTAATGCTACTATATGTATGTACTTAGCTAATATTGTTATGTAGAACATAAGAGGAGAAAGATACTTTTTAATCATTACCTATCTAGGTTACGTAGGATGTGATGAAGGTTCCTTCAATACGTGTTGGGAAAGGTACGTTATGTACTTATTCAAACCTTATCGAGGTGCATGGCGCATGTCCCAGGTCCGTTGGAACAACCTGGAACCTAAGGTTGTGACCTATGTACTCGGTACCTAGGTAAGATTCAAGTCGCGTCTAATCAGAGGCGCGGCTGAGAAGCACGGCTGAGAAGCACAGACCATCTCAAACCATCCATCAATCTCGGTACTGGGGAGCTCTACTCCTGGAGCTCACCAAGCCTACTTCATAAGTACATACCTACCCACTACATGTTACTACTTCATGTGGATTTAATACTCGACGCGCAAGGCTAGGTCACTATTGCTCATCACTCTGCACTCCTTGAGTTAGCCACTACTTTTTTTTTATCTGCTTTATTGCAAGCGAACTCGAGCACTATTGAAATCACTCTTGTTAGCAGCTGAAGCTGCCCGCCTCTTGCCTCACTGTCCCATGCACTCAACTTAATACATGTTCGCTGATAGTCGAACGAGTCTCCTTATACAAGTTGCTGAGGTAGCCAGACCTTCCTCTGTGCTGACTCCTTAATTACGTCTATTAATATAGCTTTCTTTGAATCATTAGGCAAGCCCTGCATATACATATCCGGTGCCATTCACTTCGCCACGCCTTACTATCGGCGCCGGCCTCTACCCATGAACTCGATCACTTGATACCACAGCGGCTTCGCAGATGCCCAGAATGCCCGGTGTCTTAGAGCCAGAATCTGCCGCCACAGCCGATCATCCCCCGGCCGAGCCTCCCGTTGATAATACGCCGCCACGTCCCTACGTTGTCTTCAATCAGAATGTCGAGGTCGACATTGATTTTCGCGAAAAGCGCATCAGCGGTCGCTCCGATATACTAATAGTCCCGACTTCTGATGTATACGAAGTTTTCATCGATGCCCGTCAGTGTGAAATCGACGTTACCAAGATCACCGTTTCCAACTGTGAAGTCGAGGCTTCGTACCAAGACCCTTGCGACTGCATAGGCACACCCGAGAACTATCGATGGTCAGCGCCACAATGGGCAATAAGGAAACAGCGCATGGCGCCCTTACTACACCATCGCCGTAAAGAAGTATCAGCACTCGACCATGACTTGAAATGTTGCACCCCTCTAAATGGGTCCATCCGAGTCAAGCTCCCAAGTGTCGACGAAGTACTACAGAAGAACCGTAATTCGCATAAGTCAGACCAACAGGACCTGCTCCTCCATCCCGACGGCACGGTGGGGGGCTATAGGATCAGCATCCCTTTCAAGCTGAGAAATGTATGCGACGGCCTGCATTTTGTTGGTGTCGAGGAAGCAGACTCGCGATACCCACACGTCTACACTAGACATTCGGTTGAACCTGGAACTGCCTCTGCCATCTTTCCTTGCATTGATGATCCCGGATGTCGGAACTCGTGGAAGATCTCCGTCACCTGTCCTCGTACTTTGGGTGATGCCTTCCACCAAGCCCTTGCGACGCAGCAACAGTTTAGGGGTACTGATGCTGCATATGGCAGTCGCAAACGAAAACATGGTGATGAAGAGCCTAGGAGAAGAGAATACGTGCTCGCCGAAGAGGACAAGCTACTGGAAATGACCGTCGTATGCTCCGGGTATCTTACCGGGGAGATAATTAATAAAGACGATGAGACCAAGAAAACTATGACTTTTGAGGTGGATAAAAACAAGGCAGCCAAGCACATTGGCTTTGCCGTGGGACCTTTTGAGCATGTCGACTTGTGGTCAGAATTCAGGAGCGAAGAAGACGACACTCGCCTGGGTGTCAGCGCGGCCAAGGTTCATGGGTACTGTCTTCCAGGTCGTGCGGAGGAAGTCCGAAATACCTGTGCCGCACTCGTCACGGCTGTGGACCATTTTGTACTCCATTTCGGCCGGTATCCGTTTGAGAGTTATAAGGTCTGCTTTGTTGATGACATGGTGGAGGATACCATTCCCCTATGTGCATTCTCCTTATGTAGTACCAGACTTCTCTTTCCCCGAGAAATCATCGATACCGAAGTCGGAACCACAAGGACTCTAGTATACGCATTAGCAAGCCAATGGTTCGGAGTCAACATCGTCCCTAATACAAAAGGAGACATCTGGCTTGTGGTCGGCATCGCATGGTTCATGGCAGAATACTTCATGAAGACGCTGTGCGGTAACAACGAATTCAGGTTTCGAATGAAGTCCATGGCAGATCGACTTGTCGAGGTCGATATGAAACGACCATCCCTCCAAGATCTTGGCGAACACCTCTATCTTGGCAGCTTTGAAGTTGATTTCATGAATCTCAAGGCGCCGCTTGTTCTATTTATCCTAGACCGGCGCCTCTCTAAGTCATCTGGCACTGCAGGAATCACCAGGATCATATCACGGATGGTCAGCAAAGCCAATACTTCTGGTCAAGCATCTGACGAGGTCTTGATGTCGGATGCTTTCCGCAGGGCATGTGAAAAGACTGGCAACACGAGACTGGAGCACTTTTGGAACCAGTGGGTGGTCGGGTCTGGGTGCCCTAGGTTTGATGTCTTCCAACGATTCAATAAGAAGAGATTATGTGTTGAGATGACAATCTCTCAAACCCAGGCTATTGCTGCTGCTAAGACCAAACCGCTCGACAAGAATGACTTTTGGAGGGACGTCATGGAGGAGAACCACGCTATCTACGCCGGCGAACTCCAGCAGTCTTTTACTGGGCCAATGACAATTCGAATCCATGAGGCCGATGGTACCCCTTACGAGCATATCGTCGAAATCCGGGAAGATACGGCCAAGTCTGTCAAGTTCGAAATCCCCTATAACACGAAATACAAGCGGCTTAAGAGGAACCGCCGACAACGTGAGAGGGCGCTAGCCAGTAACAAAGGAAACGAGGAGAATCAAAAGGACCTTTACTACCTGGGAGATGTCCTGCAGCATCCAGACGAGATAGAAGAATGGGACTTTCGCGACTGGGACGAAGAGACCGAAGCGAAAATGGACCAGGAATCTTACGAATGGATTCGCATGGATGCCGACTTCGAATGGATTTGCGAGATGAAAACCAATCTCGCGCCTTACATGTACGCCTCTCAGCTGCAGCAAGATAGAGACGTTGCTGCTCAACAGGACTCCATGCTATTTCTCCATCGGAGCTTCTCCAAGACCGGTCCCCATCCTTTGGTATCGACCATACTGACCCGGACCCTATTGGACCCCCGGTACTACTATGGAATACGAGTTATGGCAGCCGAGGAACTTCCTCGTCATGCGGTTAATGACCACGTGAACTGGATCGGACTCCGGCATCTTCTGAAGTCTTTCCAGCACTTCTTCTGTTATCCGGACACGTACACGCCTCGGCCGAACAACTTCTCCGACAAGCGCCAGTACCTAGTCCAATGTGTTATCCCTGAAGCTGTGGCTCGCGTGCGTGGCGAGGATGGCAAATGCCCGAAGGAAGCACGGCGGTTCATCTTAGAACAACTCCAAGCCAACAACAACACAGACAATATCTACTCGGATCAGCTTTACCTCTGCAGATTAATCAAGGCTTTAGCGGCCTGCCAAATTCCCGACGAAAAGAAGGCTACGCAACAGATGTCGATGTCCTTATCGTTTGGGGATGGTGACGAGGACGAAATGGAAATAGAGGCGGATGTTGATCCAGAACCCCAGGAATTCCGCGATGCAGCGCTTGAGGAGATTGAACGATACCGTAGGATGGACGAGTATTCTCCTTCATATCAGAACTGCTTCACTACCGCCGCACTTGATGCTTATTCCCGTTTGATGAAAGCCAAGATTATCCCAGTAAATTCCCTCATGTTTGTTCAATATTTACAAGACAAGACATGCGATCTCGTCCGCATTAAGGCGTGCGAGTGCTTGATTGAACTTGGATTGCTGGCGAATCCGGCATTCCTGCGATTTTTCCTTTCGTTGATCAGTACCGATCCATCTCCCTTTGTACGAGATCAATTGTTCAAGGCACTCTGCCGTGGGCTTGCTAGCATCGCCTTTGGAGAAAACGACCAATCAGAGAAGCAGGTCGCAGCACAGCAACTGGCTGAAGGCGGTCTCATCGTAGAGCAAGACACCGCAATCGTCGCAGCTAAGCAGAAAGCAAAAGCCCGCAGAGAGGATCTCGCAGTAGCCCTCGCGGCCCTGAAAGAAGTGACGACAGACGACGAGAACTTGCAGGAAGCTATCTGGAATGCGATAGAGTCGCCTATCCTGTCTGTGGCAGAGAGGATCAACGTACTTGAGCTCTGCTCCATTCTGGTTGAAGAGGATCAGTCACTACTGCTGAGCTTCAGGTATCCTAGGTACTGGACAGTCGAGCGCGGCGAGAGAAGCCGGCAAAAGTACATCATGAGATTCAGGCAGCATCTCAGAATGGCGCCACGCAAGACATATGCTGCGCCGCTATCATCGCCTAAACCTGAGCCTAAGCGAACGATCACCCTGAACCTGAACCGGCACGGAAGTTTCAGCGCCAAGGCTTATTCACCAGCAGCTGTCCAGCCTCCGCCAGAGCCGGCTGCTACAGCTCCTAAGCCTCCAACCACTGTCGTCGCACAAAAGGCACCTATCTCCGCGCCGAAACCAACGTCTACGTCTAAGCAACTAAATAATCTGAAACAGACGTCTACACCTAAACACGTGGGCGTCTCGCCGAAACAATTAGGCAGCGCCCCAGGCTCCCGAGCGGTTACCCCGGCGGGTTCCCAAGAGAAAGTTAAGGGCAACGTGTCTCAAAAGGACAGCATTTCAGTCCAAGCTGTTGTGCGACCGACCATTGAGCTCTCGCAGGCTGAACCGCGATCAGCTTCTGCTAAGGTAAATGGAAATGCCAATCCTGCGTCTGCCAAACCTTCACGGCCACCTAAACGCGCGAGCACTGAAAGCGAGGGTCCTCGTCCGACGAAGATTGTTAAGCTCGATACTTCGAAAATCCCCTCGACTGCGCTACAAAAACTTGGGAAACGGCCAAAGCAGAAGAAGTTGGTCAAGGTCAAGTTCCGCGCGTGGGATAGGTTGCGCTATCTTCCAAAAAATACACCTGAGGCTGGATCAATCCGTGCAACACCGAAGCACCGCAAGCCTGACAAGCCTGACAAGCCCAAGCCTGAGCAGCCTGACATGCCTAAACACATCGGTGCGGCGCCGTCCGCACCCGGGGTTTTGCCTCCGCTCCCTCCAAGAAATGGTTCGATTTCATCGCCTCTGACATTATCATCGCAGAGCTCTGCAGCTCCATCCCAACCCTCAGTTCAACCGCAGCCGCCACAGCCGAGCGGAAGCGGTAAGCCACGAAAACCACTTCCAGATATGGGTATGCGCAAACCACTACCATCTGCGGCGCCAAATGTTGCGCCGCCAAAGCCGCCATCCGCATCCCCACCAGCGCCCAAGGCGCCGCCTAAGTTCAAAATCAAGCTCAAACCACAGTAGTTGTGTTTTGTGCTTATGGTTTTATGGACTCGGGTCAGCAGTCAAGCAAGGGGGGCTTTATGGGGAATTTTTCCTAAGACTTGCTTATAGTATTTTACGTTCTGGTGAAGAGAGGACTAAGTCTCTCAGCACTACGCGTTGTGACGGTTTGCATAGCATTGGAGTCCGGCGCGTGTCACTCAAAAAAGCGTTACTTTCAGTTCCATAGGTAGCTAGGTAATTCCCTCTAGTATCTGCTTGGGAGTTTACAACTGTATGTCTGATTATTGTGAGCATATCAGACAACCTCTTTGTATGAACATGATTGGGGTATTCAAAAAGCTAATCAAGTTAAACATCATCTTTGTCATGCTTTGAGTGATTGTGTTGTTTATGAATAGGCCACCGGTTTTTCAACAATAGTGCTTTGAGAGCTTCATATACAAACCGCCAGAGAACTTCCCCCAAACTGAAGATGCCCCATCACCATCACAACCTAGACGTAAGCCGAATCATACAGAAGATTACAAGATTCCAGCAGAACTTAACACCACAACAAATCTCACACAATGGCGCGTAGTTTCACGGCGGAATTCTGCCGGGCAATGGTCGTCCCAGGCCTTGTTCTACTCATACATATTCCGAACGCGATCCACCAAAACCTAGTTTCAACAGTGTCGTCACCCCGTGTGACCTCGACCGTCTCCTGGATTGGTTTCGTGGTTTCCATGTCGGTCGCCATCGGGACGCTTTTCGACGCCTGGTCGGGGCGTGACATCCAGCAGAAGGATAACAGCGGTAACGAACCGACACCCTCGAGGCGACTAACTACGCAGGTACAGGTACTAATCGAGGTATTACTTGTAATTCTATCGTGGGCCGAGGGCACGGTCTTCCACACGTACAATCTTGAGCTCCTCCGCGGCTTCGCTCTGGTGGGGTTTTCGTATAGCTTCCGCTGCCATCTTCATCGGGAACGGCAGCTGAAAGGAGAACAAGGGGAGACGAATGGCACTTACGGGGTGCGGGAGCGGCCGCGGGAGCGGCGTCGGCGGCAACGTGAACGGCGGCGGCAGCAGCAGCAACAGCAACAAGACTCTTCGGCAACGGGAAGCGTACAAAGCCCAGAGTGGGACAAGATGCGCCGACAGTTCTTCTACTACCAACTTTACAGCAAATTCCAGGCCCGGTGCCAGGACGACAAAATGGCGAGGAGACTGACAAGAGCGCTTCTCGAACACGGCGAAGAGAAGCTCATGTACTACCTCAACGATCGCGACCTTCTACTCGAAACAATCGACAATGGCATTAAGGCGTACAAAGAATTAATAAAAAAGGGAGCTTGGAGTTAGTAGCTCGGCATTATCAGCATTCAGGAGTCGTTAATTGCCGTTTTTAGTAAACTTCTTACTCTCCCGGACTCTCCGAAAAGTGCATAAGCTATCGAAATAGGAGATAAACGACTCCTGCTCTCGGGAAAGTGCATAAGTTGCCGAAATCATTACTAAAACAGGAAATAAACGACTTCCATTGTTGGGGTGTGATGGTGTCTTTTTTCCTTCTTTTCGCTCGATGGTGTCTTTTTTCCTTCTTCTCTTCGCTCGTTGGAAAGCAAGCAGACATCAGCATACTAGTAAGCAGGTTATCATGTTTCAAGCACATTGTTAATTAGTACATAGTAATGCAAATCGCGATATTTATATTATTCTATTCGCTATGCGGTGATGACGATGACAATCATGATGGTAATAATGATGATGATGTAGCCTATTAATAGTTCAAAGCCCAC
Organism: Xylariaceae sp. FL0662B; assembly: GCA_022376535.1. NCBI lineage: Eukaryota > Fungi > Ascomycota > Sordariomycetes > Xylariales > Xylariaceae > Xylariaceae sp. FL0662B. Next base: position 231,564 of record JAJJKD010000056.1, read on the forward strand.
GTAATGGCAAATAACCATGTAGACTAACTACTAGTATAACCACCGCTTTTTCGAAGGATTCAAACACTGATTGTAGACAAGACATTTGACAAAGAAATCCTCCCTCTAGATCCCAAGGCTTCGGTTTTGTTTAACCCAACCTGATGCCACACCAGCCCCAGCCCCGTTCGAGATGACAACGCCTCCTTTTATACGCCGGGTCCCATAGCCTAAAGTCAACGAACTGAATGACTTTCATCCAACTCACGACCGCAAACACAGCCGCGTACGCAAGCAAGGCCGTCTCTCCGAACTACTCCCCGGCGCGCCAGGAAAACACGAAGTAGCCCACCCGACCGACCTACCTACCTACCTACCGCCTCCTCGCTCCTCCTCCCCCTCCCCCAACCGTCGACGCAAGCCCGATCCGCTCCTCACGACTCCTCGTCACGCGGCCGCCGGGCTGCGGCTGCGGCTGGGCCTGTGCATGAGCCGGAGGCTCGCTGCCGTGTCTGGCGGCGCCCGCACGCGTCGTCGTAGCTCCTCCTCTCGCCGTCGCTCGCTGCGTCCGCGTCCCGGCGGCGGTGGAGGCGGATGTCGAGACGGAGCGCGAGTGCGCCGGAGCCGGGGCGGCCTGGCTCCGCGTCGCGCGCACCTGTTGCACGTAGGCCGAGCGCGCCTGGCCCGGGGACTGTTCCCGCGGGGCGCGGCGCGGCGCCGTGATGAAGGGGTCGCTTACGTCGTCGGCGTCGGCCATGTCTTCGTCTGCGCTGGAGGGCGAGGGCGTGGAGGAGAGGTCCATTGCTGTGCTTGTTGCTGCTGCTGTTGTTGCTGTTGGCGGTGCTGGTTGCTGCGGGTTGTGTGCTCGGGGTGCGTGCGCGTGGGGGTGTGGTAACGTGAAGGATGAGGGGGCCTGCGACTCGGTTTGCGTGAGGGTCTGCGATTGCGATTGCGATTGCGATTCCGATTGTGAGTGTTGCGAGGCGAAGCGCCGGTCCTCGTAGGCGGCTACGTCTTCGGCTGTGAGGGTCAGGGTTGTTGGGGGCCGGCGGAGCATTGTCTTTTTTTGGGAGGCCGTTTGGAATTATTTGTTTGGTGGTGGTATGTCTGTGTGGATGGATGGATGGATGGAGAAAAGAGCGAATTGATTGGGTATTAATAAAGATCCAGCGCTGAATAACGAGAAATGCTTTCTGGCGTTCGGTCAAAGATGTTGCAAGGTAGATAGATCTGAGGTGGTAATAGTATAGGTGCATGTACCTAGCACAAGATTATGGCCGTTGAGGCTAAACGCGCCGTGACGCGGTTGATGGTGGATGTGGATGGTGGGGAGCCGTAGCTCAAGCCCAAATAGAAGTGTCACGTGGTGTGCTAGCTACTACGTAGCTAGCACGTACCCACTGTTAGTAGCTTACCATCTACAACTTACACAATACATTCAATGCCAACAAGAAGTCTGGGATTTCAGCAGTGCTACATAACGTCACCTTAGTGGGGCCCGTGTCAGCCCTAATAGTGGATTCATTCTTGACCTATTCCGTACCAAATGCTTGACATCCATTTGTACAGTAGGTAGCTAGGTAGCTTTAGGTATCTGGACAAGAATTCTATTTCAGTGTGATATATGTCTAATTATTTGCTCTTCTATTTACTTCGATAATTGCTATCACAAGTTATTGCAATAGTACTTCATTGGCTAGATGAGATTTCTATATTATGGTTTAATAAGTAAGAGAAGAGAGCATTTCGTTAATAAACAGCGTGTGGCTCGTTATATAAAACAGGCACATAATGAGACCAGTTAACTAAGACACGCAAAAAGAAAACCAAGATATTATAAGCTAGATACATTCTCATAAGGATATAAGGATATTAGATGGCTGACTACCTATCTACTTGAGCAATAGACGACCACTTTTCGACGAGTACTGTTGAAATGGAAGTCCTCTTTCCTCTAAAGATCTCTAGTTACCTTATATGTCATCTGGTACTATTGTTATAGGGTTTGGTGATGGCGATTACTATACCATCTCTAGCCGGCTCCCCTCAATACTTCCTGCCACCTACGTCTGCCATTTCGAAGCAAAGTAACAGGCCTAAGAGTACACATTCAGTGGGCTTTACCGCCAGACGACAAGGTTGAATCCTCTATGAATATGAGATCTCACACGGTTGACGAACCTTTTCTTTATCTTTATTGTCAAGGGACGCATAGGGAGAGACTTGCTGCAGATAGATTTATTCAAACTCTCCTGATTTCACTGCTACTAGAGCTCTCACTTGTCCAATCTCACTCCCTATTTCTTCAACCTAGGTTCATCCTTCAGAGCTAACCAAACGTCATGGAGGTGTCTATGCAGTTCAGTGTAATTATACTTATTTTGTACTTATATAGTCAGGGATATCCATATTTGATGTGATTTTCTGATGCCCTTTCTGAGAGAATAAATGACCAGATACTGAGTTGGATTAGAATATATACCGATTAATAGACTAATTAAATTCGCTCCTTAGGGTTATATATATATGCTGTAATTAGGGCAAAATTTTAAAATTTTAACACTCTTTAGCCTTATAATAGAGAATTGTTATTTCGGTAATACCCCACTTTAGGTAATACTTTATATTTAGGTTAAAATATATTAGTAATATTACTTATATATATTATTTACATATAATTTATATGTGTTTTTAATATATTTACATATTATAACGCTTTTTATAACATCCTTTTACCTATATTTTTAATTATATATAACTTTAATTACAGCTGCTTAATTTTTAAGAATTACTATTTAAATAATAGCCCTATTTAAATAATATACGAAATATTTCTTAAATTACCCCACTTTTAGTGTGAAATATATTGCATTTATTACTAATATATATTTTTATATATAATTTATATATGTTTTTAATGTATTTATATATTATAACGCTTTTTATAACATCCTTTTACCTATTTAGCATTTTTAATTACATGTAACTTTAATTATAGCTGCTTAATTTTTACCTTATTTTTAGCCTCTTTTTATAAAATAAGCATAAAAACGCTGTTTTTTTTAATTGTTTCTAAATTGATTATCTATTTAGTTATTTATATTTATAAGGTTAATTACCTCCCGCACTGCTTTTTATAATGCCTTTTATAGTGCCTCCTGCGCTGCTTCCTATAGTGCCTCCTACGCTGCTTTCTGCAGTGCCTCTTTTAAAACCTCCTTTAGAAGGATTTAAAATCGGCATTATTATTAATAATAAAGGTTAAAAAGGTAGTGAAAAACGTAAATAAAGAGGTAGTTAAAAAGTTAAAAAAACATAGATAAAAAGGTGGTTAAAAAAGTAGTTAAAAAGGTAAATAAATAAGTGGCAAAATACCTAATTAAGCAGGCGGTGGGAAATTATAGGTATTAGGTAGATGGCAGAATACCTAATTAGGTAGGCGGTAAGGGTTTTGAGAAGTATTTCGTACACTATTCAAATGGGGCCATTATTTAAATAGCAATTCTCTAATTTTTACCTCGTTTTTGGCCTCTACCTCCCGCACTGCCTCCTGCGGTGCCTCCCGCGGTGCCTCCCGCAGTGCCTCCCGCGGTGCCTCCCGCAGTGCCTCCCGCGGTGCCTCCTACGCTGCCTCCCGCGGTGCCTTCTACGCTGCCTCCCGCGCTGCCTCCTATGCTGCCTCCCGCGCTGCCTCTTTTAGGACCTCCTTCAGGAGGATCTGGAATCGGCATCATTACTAGTGGTAGAGGTTGAAAAGGTGGTGAAAAACGTGGATAGAGAGGTAGTTGAAAAGTTAATAAAATAGGTAGATGGAGAGGTGGATAGAGATATGTAAATAAATAAGTGGCAAAATACCTAATTAGGTAAGCGGTGAGAAGTTATAAGTATTTAATATATGGCAAAATACCTAATTAGGTAAGCGGTAAGAGATTGTGGGGTATTACTTAAAGTGGGGTATTACCGAAATAATAATTCTCCTATAATATATTATAGTATTTATATAGCTATGCTATGGCTTTACTATAGTATTAATCTTACTATAAACTAAATAATTAGCTTAAATCCTAACTTAATATAACATTTTCGGCCCTAAATTTAAAATTTTATTTATAGCTTAATAAAATAATAAAAACTGTAGTTTTTATTTATTAGGTCTTTTCGGTTTCCTATTATAATATTTAATATTAGTTTATTTATTTTTATTAATTATAGCTATTTTAATATATTAAATAAGTAATTTTTTTATACGTTTAAATTAAATATTTATTTATAATTAGTAAAATCCAATTTATAATCGGCAATTCGGGATTATTAAAATTATAGATATAAATTTTTAATTATTATAGTTAGGAATTTAAAAATCCTATTAAACCCTTTAAAGCTTACATTAATATAATTTCGTTTATTTATCGTTTTTATTTATTCCTATTTATATTTATATTATATTAATATATAAATAATATATATAATTATTAATAATATATATTAAACTTTATCTATATAATTAAACTAAAAAATATATCCCATTTAAAATTCGATTATTTTTCCTCGTTTTATATTATTAATCCTTTTAATTTTTAACTTTTTAATAATAATAATTATCTATTATTATTTTAATCTGTTTTTTTACGTTTATTTATTCTAAATTTCTTATAATAAAAAATTATAACTAAATTAAAAGATATTTCTATTTACTTAAAATCCGATAGTAATACTATTAAAAACTTTATTTATAATATATACCTATTAATCCTTTAAAATTTTACCTTTTAAACCCTTTATAAAATATTAAGGAAAATATATACCGGTATATAATTTAATAATTATATTATTAATATATTAGCTTTAAATATACGGTAAATCGAATAATTTTAAGCCGATCCGGCCGGAATTTTCTAAAACTTTTACCCGGATTCCTATTAATTATTTATAAATAATATTTTAATAAATTTCGTATATTTTATTAAAATAAGCAAAAGTTCGTTAACTATTTAAAAAAAGAAAGGAAAAAAAAACGGGTATTTAATTATATCTATACCGGATTCTAACCCCTTTTTTATTTTTATTAAAAAGTTATTAATTAAAAAGCCATTTTTACCTATAAATAAACTAATAATAAATCCTTTATTCCCGGAAATCCTATTAACTATATCCGCTAAATTTATTACTAAATAACCGACTTAAAAAATAACCAATAAGCTTTTTATTTTTAAAAGCCTTACGGGTAAAAACCCCATTAAATATATCGAAAATATTAAATTATACGTCGATAATACCTCTATTATAATATTTATTAAAAATTAAAAATCTATCCGCTTTCGGTTAATATTCCGTAAAAAATTATAAAACGACGTAAAAGCGTAATTTAATAAACTATATATAAACCGATAATTAAACTAAAATAAATTAATAACCGGATTAAAAGAAAAATTTCCTTTATATATTAATAAATAAAATATTAATTTAACTATTAAAATCAATAATTTAAAACGACGTTTAAATAAAATAATTATAAAATTCGTTAAATAAACGGTTAATTTATTTTTATAAATAAATACCTATTAAAAAAAAACTTTATATAATCGAATTTATAAATATCTTTATTTAAACGGCTATATAGAAAACTATATACTATAAAATAAAATAATTAACCGCTTAATTAATAATAAAAAACTTAATAATACCGGTATATTTTTAAATAAATGTAAATTTTATAATATTATTAAAATTATATTAATATATATTATTAAACCGGGAAAAAATATTAACTTTATAAATATAATCGACAGCCGGAAATTTAAAACTAAAATAACTTAAAACGATATATTTTATAAATTTAAAGAAATTTTCTACCGTATAAATAACGCTTTAATACCTATCGGAAATACCCTAATAAACGTCCCGTATTAAAATTAGCATTAAAATTAAAGTATACCTTAAATATAGGGATTCCCTATAA